>JAAXYW010001950.1:0-17914 GCA_036851895.1 Orthonychiurus folsomi
ATAGATATGATCACATTGTGTACTCTTGTTCATGTGCTCGGTATTTTAGTCTTTTAAGACTTTATTACTGTATGCGATGTCCATTGGTAAAATCCCAAAATAAAAACAACTAGATACATTTTTGAAGAGTGATTCACACTAAGTTTCTATTTGCCCCAAGTCCATTGGTTAAAATGTCAAGCCCATAAACGGCTATGACTAACCCGGTTCTCGTTACTCAAATAATTCCAGTAAATTCTGTTCAACCTTCTGAACGTTCCACCCAAAAATCCCAAAGTATTGTTTTTCTTTAAGGTTCAGATGATATCATCTGAAAAAACCCCGCAAGGGTGGAACTAAACTCAACCATATACTATTTCCAGCTTGACACACCTCCGTAAACCAAACGCTTGCTATTTACCCCTTCCCGGAGTTTCCAGTACCAAAAATAAGTTATCCGGAACGCTAATTAACTTCTCCACACCTACCTGCGTGAAAATTGATAATTTATTACGCCGCGCCGCGCCGTGCTGACGTAATGTGATGACGGACGAGGGGAGAAAATTGGGATAAGAAAAGCATGAGTTTTTCAAACGGTATTTTTTGCATAGTGCTGTTGAAAAAAATGGGAAATATTGAATGACAGGTGAGGATTAACTGGAAATCCTGGACGACAATGTAAGAAACGTGAGGAGTACGGATCCTTGCTCCTTACGACAACAGAATGATCTGCTAATTTATTCATTTGGTTTCGTAGTGAAGAGGATATACAAAACAAATACTACTTCACAGTGAGTGGAGTGCCAATGCGAGAGGCGCTCAAGCGTACGTAATAGAAGAAAATGAAACCGTTCTTGTTAATCGTCAATTGTACACGTATAAGGATGACGATTCACTTGTTAAGTATGAAGTGACTACTATAAAAGACCCATTCATTTAAAGAATGCCATTTAATCACTCCCTGGATAATCTCCTGGAATCATCAAATAGATTTCTGATCCAAGTATATGTTTTTAAACACATCAGATTCTATCAGTTTGAAACCCAACAAGATATCAGTTCAAACTTTGTCAGTTTTAGTAGAAATCTTAGCTACAAAATGAAATACCTGAACGGAAACGCTTTGATTAAACTTACTTCGCGTGTTATTATTATTAGTACATTTATTAGTGTTGCCCACTCTGGGTTCCGCGGCCCTAAAGTTCCTGCTGTAAGTCAGATTTTTATATTTTATTAGCCTTTTGCAATGTCAAATGTAATAATTAGCAAAAATAGTTAACTGAATTTGTTTTTAATAGATTTATAAAAAAGGAGGTGAAGGGTGCAGATGTCAACCCGATTTCAAGCCGGCATGCGGCTCAGACGGGATAACATATTTCAACCAGTGCTTCCTTCATTGCCAGTCACATCGAAGATTTCTTGAGAATGAAAAATCAGGTAAGATTTATTCTATAACGAGTTGCGTAATTTCCTACAAACTTCAACCGCAGACGAATAATTTAAAATTTCCCTTTTCCTTTTGTTAGAAAAACGTTCGTCCCATCCGAAGCTGACGATGGTATCTTGGGGCCGATGTGAAGGATCTTTTGAAGATTTGGAGGCCAGATTAGAGCCACATGCAGAAATCCAAATTTGTGGAAAGGAACTGTCACATTTTGCGGAGGCATGCCCTGCCTTACGAGAAGACAATTGTTCGAAGGCGATAAAGAAAGCGTGTGCACGGGCTGAAAGAAAATACACACTCTCATCACTTTGGAATTCATGATTGTAGAAACGTTTGGTTTCGAACTGCTCAACAGCAAGAACGCCAGTATTTATTGAAATATATTGTGATAATGTACAAATATTTTTTCTATTATAACGCATATTTAAATATATAATAAAATGTTGAATTATTATAATATCTATATCCGGCGTGTTATGTTAATCAATCATCATTAATTTTTTTGCACAAATTGCAAATAACACTGCGCCAAACATAAATGCAACGCTTTAAACCTGAACTATTACAAAATTGGAGTAAAATGCATTACGATTCTGATTGTGGGTAATGGTTTTGTGCAAACAAAGAGCGTCAAAATCCCCAAATCTGGTAAAAACCCAAACGTCGCACTTGAATTGTAGGCGAGACAGAAGTTGTAGCTTAGTTAGTAATGTGGGATGGGCTTATCTTTGTTCCTGTGTTGTCACACGTCACACGGGATTCCTGGTACATGTGTATGTATTTTCTATAAATAAATTGATCGAATTCAAATTTATCCTTTCACTTGGGGGTCAACGCAGCCCCTCGTCGCTGAAAATACACCACACGTCGCATAACACAAATCTTTATAAGTACTAATTACACATACATTGTGTCGTCACAATGTTATTCAGGTAGGCAATTGGTGATGGGAACTGCCCACATGATGCGTTGTGCGCGGTCGACTCTTATTGTCTTAATATCCATTGCTGGTGACGTTAAATGCAGATGACATTTTCATAGAAAATGCCGGTATGGACATCATTACATTCCCGTGTGTGCATAACTTAATACTCGGTGTAGACCAACAATCCCCGAATTGAGATGAATATAAATACTCGATTCAAAGAGGAAGATAGTACGAGTCCTCCTGTTCGAGTCATTGGAAACACACTTTGTTCTAAAACAATTCATTCCAGTTCACTATTACAAAATGGTGTCAATTTCATTAGCCGCTGTCATATACAGTTTGATTATCGTTTTGAGCAGAGAAGCTAATGGGCAACGCTCTGGGAGAATTGTGCGCATGCAGGTGAGTATCCAGTCAATTTAGGAATATCTCAAAAACTTAATTGTTACGAATCTTTGACACATTTTGGTGATCACTTTGATTTAACTGGACATGTTATATTTGGAACCAATTTGGAAGTTTTAGAACTCATTTCTCTAATGTCTACTATGTAAATGGACGTTAAAATATTACATAATATTACATATTTTTTTTTCGAAATGTAGAATCATCCAAATTGCTTTTGTACAAATCGATTCAGCCCAGTTTGTGGAAATGACAGAGTAACATATTACAATCGCTGCCATTTGGATTGCTTAGCAGAACATACTTACAACATGAATGGTAATATCAGATGCTTAAGGAACTTACGATTTCACGGATTGATGAAACATTTCATGTATTCATTTTGCAGAGGGAGCTCAAAGGGTTAGAATAGAAAAATTCGGGTACTGTGAGTCCCAGGTGGAAGGGAAGAGGATTTCCAATGGTAATGAATCACGATTGCCGTCGTCATCCCATTATTCTGATTCGATAATGTGTGCTCGAAAAAAGTGATAAAAAAATACGTTCCAGGTGCATTCCAAAATTTGTAGAATTACGTGTACAGTTAACTCTTGTAATAGTTTATAGAGAATATTAGCAGTCCTCCCGCCTGCCTGAACACAGGCAATTGGACTGCTGCACTTGCAAAAATGTACTTAATAATGTATTCGCACAATTTACACCAGCATAATGTATGTACTTCATTTTATAAATGTACAACTCTCATGCCAACACACGATTAATAAACAAATTTACACGCAAAGTGATCGACCTACGATGCTACTGTCTGAGTTCATTAATTTTGAAGAAGTTAAGCCTAGTTTCGTACATTGTGTTTATTTTGTATTGTAGTTTTAAGAGCAGGATTATTACATACTTTTAAGTAAATTTACCTTCACTTGCCTAAATCTCCTCGACAAGCAAAAATGGCGGAGCCGGTAAAGAGAAAATCCGTACAATCCAATAAAAGTTTATTGGGGGTCACATCCGCGAGTCCAGCCCACCACCAAGATGACACCCACGAACTTTTTGAGCACAAATCCTCCAAAAAAGCGAGCGGTTTCATTGTGAATGGAGGCGAGAAACCGGACCTAGCCCAGCGCCACTCCTTCATTATGCCCGACCTATCCCCTTCAATGGCGGCAATACGGGATCAAGGGAAAACTTCTGTTGTGAAGGCAAAAAAGAAAATCGATCCTCGACCCAATCGACACAAATTGGCACCCCTCGAAAGCTATCAACGACAAATTGAATACCGGTACTTTTTTCAACATTTTTAGGAGTTTCGAACTGTTTATTTAGTTATTTTTCTGCTGAGCAGAGCTGAAGCCAGTGGCCGTGTATTGGTTCGCTTGGAGCGGATCATGGGGGATGACAGGATTCGAGTCATGGATCGAAAATATTTGAATACATTTTTCAAAGGATTGCTCGCCGATGAACAGAAAGTTTGGCGGAAACGAAGCATGCAACGGAAGAGAGCGGAGAGGGAACGATTTCGTCAGTTGGCCATTGCAGGGGAAATGGAACCTTCTGAGGAAATGGCAGATTTGTATGACAATCCTGTTTTCCGGTAAGTAGTAATAGTAATTACACTTTTTAGCTATGTATTGATTTCAACTTTGTGGGTTGTATCGAACATGTTTAATTTGGATCAGGGCAAACCAGGCATTGAATCGCCTCATGAAGATGGAATCACTTCCATATCATGAAAACTTACCACCGATAACTCCCGTAGAACCATTTGAAGTGTACGATAGGACCGGGTACTTATTTCCAGAGCACCCTGGACACTACAAATTAGGAGGAAAGGCCTCCTATCCATCCCCAAAGCCTTCCACAACGATGTCTACTAGAGGTAAGCTAAATAGTATTATGAACTACTAATTGTTATTTAGTACATAACGCAGTGTTGTATAAATTACTAAATATGGCAGAATTGGTCAATCGCATGTTGGCCATCAAACAAGCTAGAAGGAAACGCACGCTAAAGCTTGCGTGCTTAATATTAGTACGGCGCTTGGGATTATATGTTGCAATTATAATGTACATTTTAGTTTGACATTAATAAACTTCCTTTGTTTTAGGTGAGGAGGAAGATGGTGAGACAACGGAGAGATTTGTTCACCCACTCAAAGCCACCCAAACATCATCCATGACTGTTGCTGACCCACTCAAAGCCACCCAAAAATCATCCATGACCGTTGCTGACCCACGCTCTCAATTCAGTAAGGAAACTGTGGCGGAAACAGACACGTTCCTCAAGAAATATGTTCGTGAGAGTGGAATGATTGTGAAGGAGGAAAATGAAGACGAGGAGAACGAGGGCGGGGACAAGGAGGACACAGGCGAGGACGATGGGAACAGAGGCGAAGAGCAGGAGAACAGAGGCGAAGACGAAGGAGAAAACGACGAGCAGGGCGAAGGCGAAGGTGAAACTTATGACGAAGGTGAAGAAGGGGATGGTGAAGAAGAAGAAGAAGACACGGAGGAGGCGAAGAAAGTTATCAGTCCTAACCACAGAACGGATGAATCCTTTTTCGGAGGAACTTGTGATCCAGAAATTGTGGGTCAAGTATCATTTAGCGAAGCTCAACGGCGCATGGGGATTGACATTGAAGAGCAAATCGAGAAAACGTTTACTCCGCATCGCTCAGAATTGGTGGGCAAATTTGTGGAAGATGAAGCGGTGAGTTTTATGATTGCTTTTGAGTTTTACATCCAATATAATTTGTAAAGATCACTTGAACTAAAAGGAAAAATTTGATTTGCTTTATGATTAATTTAGAGTAATGCGGTCGAGATGTTCTCCTATGCTAAGGACATCACAGAGACGTACAAGCGAGAGCAACTCCATACAGAAGAGGAAGTGGCTCACATGGTCAAAGTGGGAGGACCTGGGTATTTTGAGATTAATGCACCACCGCCTCCGCCTCCTCCTCCAAAGGAGAGGGAGGAAAGGAGAACTTCTCAACCGACGGAGCAGCCGCAGCCACCCGAGGAAAGAAGGACGTTTGACTTTTCCAGGATTGAGCAGCCAGACAAAAGTGCCTCTCAAACATCAACAACTGAGCAAACATCTGAGGAGAGAAGAGGCTCTCAAGAATCAAAGAAATCTGTCGAAAGACAAGGCTCTCAAGAATCCAAGAAATCTGTCGATAGAGGAGGCTCTCAAGATTCAGCCAGTGGGCAAAAGTCTGAGGAAAGAAGAGGTTCTCAAGAATCAACCGCAAGTAGGCAGAAATCTGAAGTAAAAAGATTCTCTCTATCAGATACGACAGAGGCGGAGGAACAGGAACATGAAGAGCAGGAAGAACAGGAGGAACAAGACCAGGATCAGAATGAGGATGAACAAGGACAACAGGAAGGGGAGGAACAAGAGCCGCCGGAAGAGGAGGAGCAAGAACCGACTGAAGAGGAGGAGCAAGAGCAACCGGAAGAGGAGGCGCAAGAACAACCAGAAGAGAATGATGAACAAGAACAGGAGGAATAAGATACTTGACCTTTGTCGACATGAAGTGATTCGTTGTATTTTTAGAATTAAGTCTCCTTTGTATGCTCTAAATTTCCATATGTACAATAGAGGATAATGAAATGCATAGCAATGAAAATGAATTGTATATTGCATGTATTTTTGTAGTTGGACTTAATTTAATTGTATACAGCTGTTGATTTGCCTTGTGCATGTTTCAATATGTAATGAATCTTAAGGAACAGCTAAAATATGGCAATTTGTATTCCGAGAAGTTAGCATACATATGATCTCTTAGTTACAGTTATTTCTCACTTTAAGTGCAAACTGTCATTTCAATTTTAACGGATACGGAATTAATAATACACTATGTACGACCTGCACCGGTTGCTCGTATTTGTTCACGGTTAGTTTGACTGGCATAGTGAGTTTAGGCGAACTAAATTCAATATAACTAAACAGAATCTGTCCCTTGAAAGTGCAAAATTTGGAATTTTTATAGTCGTGAGTGAACAATCCTTTTATGTTACTCATTTCTCTGCACTACAATAATGGCTAAGCAAAGTGCATTTGAACGGCTTTTGATTCACATCATCATTTACTACGTATCGGCAATTGTTCTAATCATTGTAGCCGTTCTAAAATCCTGTGTATTTCTCTTTGCGTATGCCTTCCGAATTGTGAAACATGACAAACCACCTCCTTATCGCGAACACGAAGTAAACCTCGCAAAAGTTCAGAAACAAGTAAGTGTGCATCACACACCGAGAGGAATCCATGGATATAACATTTTTGCTGATTGCTTTTCTGATACCAGGTCAAGGACTGGAATGCAAATGGTCGGAAAACTCGTATGTGTACTGGTAGACCTGGCTGGAAAACATTTTCAATACGGTCTCCGATCTACAAGGACACCCTCACCAAGATCTACATTGATATGAACCAGCTTATTTATATAAACCAGCGAAATAATACGAAAGTAATTCTAATTAATGTTTAGTGTTGAATAGTTCAGTACTATATAGTTTTAATTGCTCTCATTTTGGGTAGGTCGTTTGCGTAGAACCACTGATGACAATCGGTGAATTAACAAAAAAGCTTGAGCCTTTGGGTTGGACTTTACCCGTGGTCCCAGAATTGGATGACTTAACAATAGGTTCGTCAGAATGTCTGTTACTTATGTGATATGCAATATTGTATCTATTTGCAGGTGGATTGGTTTGCGGAGCAGGACTGGAAACATCATCGCATAAATATGGGTTATTCCATAACATTTGTATGTCTTTTGAAGTTGTACTTGCTAGTGGGGAAGTTGTAACGTGCACTAAGGTATATCATGTGCTATTGGATATTTCATTAATTAAAACCTCCGAGAAAGGAGATTGTAAATTCAGACTATGTATTGCATTGCAGGACAAAAATACGGATTTATTCTACTCCATACCAGGCTCACACGGAACACTTGGCTTCTTGACTGCTGTAGAACTGCAAATAATTCCAGCAAAAACGTAAACAATATCTAGTTTTTGTAAGAAATGCTCAACTTGAACGCTGAAGCAGTTCCCAAAAATGACTGTTACTGTGATTCAATTAATGAAGTCGAATAAAGTGGCTTAGCTTTGTCAAATAAAATGCACTTTCAGGCTGTAACGCCGGACATTGATAACACAACTCTATATCAAATACATTTCAGGTATGTAAAATTGGAGTACATTCCAGTTTACTCCCTCGACGAAGCAATTTCTACTTTCGAGAAACAGACGTATAAGGAATCCGGCAATGAATTTGTGGAAGGAATCATGTACAGCTTGGATAAGGGTGTCATAATGGTAGGTGACATGGTTGCTGAACCAGAAAATCCCAAACTGGTAATTACAAACAATTCCCAAATTCTACACTACGTATTTTGCTGCATTTGTATTGTTTGTACTTACACTCACACAGATAAACGAAATCGGGAAATGGTACAAGCCATGGTTCTACAAACACGTGGAGAAATTCTTAGAATCTCCGTCTGAAAAAAAGGTGGAATACATTCCATTGAGAGACTACTATCACCGCCACACCCGCAGTGTGTTTTGGGTCACGGAAAATGTTGTTCCATTTGGAAATTTTATTTTGTTTCGATATTTGTTTGGCTGGCTCCTCCCACCACGGATTGATCTAATCAAACTTCTTGTTCCGAAACCTTTGATTCGGCTCTTTGATACAAATCATTTAACACAGGATTTTGTGATTCCTATTGAAAAATTGAAGGATGGTTTGATTTTGACGCATGATGTCATGCAGGTAGGTATACTGATATTTCTGGTTCGTTGTCATAACTTGTGGACGATTAATAGTTTCCACGGACAGGTTTACCCCATTTGGCTTTGCCCTGCAAAATTAATTAACACACCAGGTGCTGGTCATTTCCTTGGAGATGGGGATGAAATGTACGTGGATTTTGGCAGTGTACGGCAGAAGTGACTTGGAGAAATACGATAGGGTCAAATCCGCAAGAAGGTTGGAAAGATTTTGTCTAGAAAATCGAGGGTTCGTTTCACACATACTTAGAAATCTTTTTGTCACCTCAAATTTTCGTTAAATTAAATTACAAATCTTGTGGTCTACTTTTCTGCAGTTATGCTGCAATGTACTCGGACATTTATCTAACACGAGAGGAATTTGGAAGAATGTTCAAGCCTGACTTGTATTTACGCATGCGTGAAGAATTGAAATGTGAGGACGCCTTTCCAGATGTGTATGATAAAGTTTGCAAGGCTGCGCGACGTTAAATGTTAAGAAGAGCCAGCCTGCATTTTATTTCTAATTAAATTAATTGTTGAAAAATGTTCCTCGTGAATTAATTGCTGTGTGCTATTAATTTGTATTTATTTGTTTGCATTGCAAGGCATAAAATTTGCGTTACATAAGATGAATTTAGTCACTCACAGCTTTACTAAAGTGAAATCTATGCTAATAGTAATCCTCCACTGATGAGAATAGTTCATTTCTTGTTTTGCTACCAAAAGTTTCCCTCACAACTTTGACCCTGCTTTGCAAGATTAGAGTTCACAGCATAACTGTGTAACAACATAACAACATAATTGTGTAAATCGAGTCGAATAGATTTTATTATATTTATCTTACTGGCACTCAAGCCTGTGGGCGAGTATTTAATGATGAAAGTAATAGTAAGAATAAGTGTAGTACAAGTAAGGGCTAAAGTTTATCTTGAACAGATAATTGCGATGGAATGAATGGACTCAAGAAAAATCAGGGCAACAAGTTAGAGCCCAACGGCACCTGCTAATAATCATAGTCGTGCGTGATCTTGATAGCCAGCTATGGTTTAATCAGTCGCGCTAATAAAACTGCTTTCATTTAATAAAAGTATTACGTTTAGCTAAAAAAAAAGTACAAAGCAAGAAGGAAGAAACAAAAATGGAGCTAACTCTTTGCGACCAAATTGTTTTATTCCTAACGATATATGTGGCCACGTTTCTAGCTACAATTGCGTTTGCATTTCTTAAACCCATCATTAAGTTATATGAGTTCGTGGTGTGTATCTCCTTAAAACAGAATCTACTCCAGAAAATCATGCGAAGGGAGTCAAATATGTTCAGAAACAGGTGCAATAGCTATATTGGAATTTTAGATCTTTCAGATTAATTTAACTCAGAGAATTACTGCCTATAGGTAATGGATTGGAATGCAGGTGGGAGGATAACAAAAATGTGTACGGGTGCACGCCATGGGCGAATTTATCAGTAACGTGTACAAGCAATGGATGACCAGGATTCGTGTTGATCTGGCGGACATTGTAAAAATCGACACCCCGAAAATGGTAAAATTTGCAGTCATTTGAAAGACATAGTAGTAGTATTCGTAGTAATTGTAGTCGGAATTTTAGACTGTTACATTGGAACCAATGTTGACCAATGGGAGAATTGACTGCCAAATAAGTTCCAATGGGTTGTACTATTCCAGTCGTCCCTGAGTTGAATGATCTAACAATTGGTATGCAATTTAAGAATGCGCTGTAGTGAAGTTAATTAGATATTAACTTGAAGAAACTAATGCTCTCTTTCAAACATTCCGTAAAACAATGATTCCAGTTGTTGTATTTACACAAGTTGCTGTTGCTGTTACACGTGGACTAGTAGCCGGCGCAGTAGAAACCTCATCCCATAAATACGGTCTAATCCATAACATCTGCATTTCATACGAAATTGTTCTAGCAAGCGGCGAAGTTGTGCACGTCACAAAGGTTAGAAACAAAAATAATGTGTGTGTGATAAAATGTGTGTAATAATATGTGTATACCTAGGTATGTATTTAATCATAATTGTGTGTAGAACAGCAACCCAGATTTATTCTACTCGATACCTGGTTCATGTGGAACGCTTGGCTTTTTAACCGCAAACGAGGTCAGGATGATCCCAGCCAAGAAGTGAGTAAGCTTGGGTATACCCCCATGGATCCAGAATCTATTAACGCATCTAAAAACTATAGGGTTCATTCCATATCCATATTTTTGGAGGAAAATCAATTGCTCAGGTTTTCACGTCATGTGTTTGTGCAACATTTGAATATTTCTTTCTTAACAGATACGTAAAATTGGAATATATTTTGGCGCATTCCACGAATGATATATCATATCAAAATTTGAAGCCCAAATATTTCGAGAATCCGGCAATAAATTTGTAGAAGGAATAATGTACGGCTTGGACAAAGCTGTTATAATGGTTGGAGAAATGACAGACAAAATCGTCCAAAAAATTTGTAGAGTACATCCCACTTCACCAATACTACTATCATCGCCACACGCAGGGATTCTTTTGGGAAATATCATACATAATGCTATTTGCACAGAATGTTTTCGTTACTTGCTTGGATGGACGCTGCCGCTCCGAATCTCCACAGCTAAATTATGCACGCCACGTTGGCTACGAACTACGAACGATTGTTGGCAAGAATCACGTGACTCAGGACTATGTTGTACCAATTGATAAACTGAAGAAATCCTTGCTTTTGACACACGATGAAATGGAGGTTAAGAATAGTGCATTTTTCTAGAAACCCTTAACGTTTATAGCAAAACCGATTTTTGGAAATTTGCAATAGGTTTATCTGCTTTGGCTCTGCCCTGCAAAGATGATTAATACGCCTGGTGCTGCGCGTTTTCTCTCGAAGAAGGATGAAATGTACGCGGATTTTTGTATGTATGGGATGACAAGGAAGAAGGAATACGAATTGGTTAAATCTGCAAGGCGACTAGAGCATTATTGCATTGATATTCGAGGGTAGGTCATAATGGTATTATTGCTCATCATTGTGTTTGTTGCCTGTCAATTATCCCTAAAAGAAGAATGAATTACATCATTTGAATGTCAATTATATAATTCCCAAATCAATTAATTCACAAATACCAAAGCTTGTACTCTGACGTTTGTTTGACAAGAGAAGAATTCCTACAAATGTTCGATGGCACGCTGTACTACAGAGTGCGGAAAGAGCTCAACTGTGAAGATGCTTTTCCAGACATCTACGATAAGATATGTAGGGAAGTTAGAAAATAAGAAAAAACATTTCACATTTTTAATTGGGTAAAGAGGAAGAAGGGATTTTAGTAAATAGTGTATTCTGACGATAGTGCATATCTTGTATTTGTATACCCAATTTGAGCATTTGCATTGAAATTCTGAAGTTACAAAGATAGTCACCTAGCGCACTGCACTGCGGTCCGACCTCCCTTCCTACTGTGCCGGTTATTTTTCTCTGGTGGTTAAAGAAATTATTTAAAAAATGAGACACTTGATTTATGTGTTATCTGCGTTGATTCTTATTCACTTGCGTTGCTGGACAAAACAATTATGGGCTACATAATATGAACTTACTCGGCAAATCAGCGCAAATGATAATATGCTACTTATGAGAGCGGTGAACATCCTCAAAGCTGTTCTAGCAGCTTTGAACTCTATCTAAGATTAAGGTTAACCTAGGCGGTGAACTTTTGCATCGTTTGAGCCGAATGAATAAATCATCACACACATACTAAAGTGGAATGTTTGCTTGTGTGCGTGCGTAGCTGTCCTCTATCTCCTCCAAAACTACTGAACCAACCTCGGAGCTTGATAGCTTAACATCTTCAGGAGGTCAGTGGGATTTGCATTGGCCAGGTTAGAACTTGACCTGACTTTTGACGTCTGAGTTAGAGCATTGGCCTTAGTTAAAACAGAAGAGAAGCATGGCAAGTGACATGCCAATGTTCTCAGAAAGTTGTGCTGAGAATTTTTTTGTTTTTGAGGTCACACCTTGACCTGCCTTTTGACCTTTGAGTTAGGACATTGACCTTATAGATAATATGAAAGCGAATCATGGCATCTGACTTGCCACTGCTCTTAAGAGGTTGTGCAGAAAGATTTTTGAAGTCATAAGTTGACCCGACCCTTGACCTCTGAGTTAGGGCATTGATCTTAGTTAATATGAAAGCGAAGCAAAGCATCTGACTTGCCACTGCTCTTAAGAGGTTGTGCAGAAAGTTTTTTGAAGTCATAAGTTACCCCGACCCTTGACCTCTGAGTTGCGCATTGACCTTGCCTAACATGGAAGGCAACAATGGCATGTGGCATGTCATTGTTTTGAAGAGATTGTGCTGAAAAATTTTCGCGAGGTCACAAGCTGGCCTGACATTTGACCTCTGAGTTAGGACACTGACCATAGTTAAAGACAAGCTTGGCACATGACACTTTAAATAAAACGTAAACGAGGACGAGCCCGGGGCCTAAGACCCCGGCGAGTGCTAGTGATAATGGCAAGATTTGGACATTTCTTTTGCGCAGTGCAGCTATCGCAATAATGATTGTGCAAATGCCAGAGTTTATCTTGAGCTCTCAAATTAATAATTTCAAATGGATTTAATAAGGACAATAAATGAGAATCGCACTGCACTGCAACGGTGCACATCTTTCCCCCACATATTTGTATTTCACAACCGGTCTCATTCCTGGGCGTCTTTAGTTGTGGCAATGATGAGAACGCTCTCGTTTATCCCGCTGCACTAAGTAATATTAACTCTAATAAAATTAATCAGTTTCAATATTCAATATTGTAAAAACAAGAGTTTAATATGGAACTGACCCTATCGGAGCGAATCTTTTTATTCTTAATTACGTACGTGGGCTCCGTTCTTCTGATCGTTGTATATATTTTCCTCGCGCCTGTGTTTATGTTATACGATTTCATAAAGTACTTAATTAAAACAGAATCTACTCCAGAGAAACATGCAGAGGGAGTCAAATATGTCCAGAAGCAGGTACAATAGCAATGTTGACATTAAAAGATTTATGTATAATTTAATTAAGAGAATTCTGCTTCAGGTAATGGATTGGAATGCGAGTGGAAGGAAAACTAAAATGTGTACGGGGCGGAAGCCGTGGGAAAATCTATCGATACGTCACCCATTGTACAAACAATGGATGACCGGGATTCATGTTGATCTGGCTGACATTGTCAAAATTGACACCCAGAAAATGGTAAATTCAAAATTCACAAGGTAGCAAACAAATAGTTTTAATTTGTCGTAATTTGAAATGTTAGACTGTTACATTGGAACCACTGTTAACCATGGGAGAATTGACTGCCAAATTAATCCCAATGGGTTGGACTATCCCTGTCGTTCCAGAGTTGAATGATCTTACAATTGGTATGGAATTTACAAAAATGCTTTCCAGTAAGTCATGCAACCAATTTGTATTAATTACAGGTGGACTGGTAGCTGGTGCGGGATTGGAAACCTCATCCCATAAATACGGTCTTGTTTGTAACATTTGCGTTTCGTATGAAATTGTTCTAGCAAGTGGAGAAGTTTTACATGTTACAAAGGTTAATGACTTTTCAAATTATTATTAGCGCAGGAGAGATACATTTAATTCAATTATATGCAGGAAAGCTATCCAGATTTATTTCATGCCATCCCAGGATCGTGCGGAACCCTAGGTTTTTTAACAGCAATCGAAGTCCGGATGATCCCAGCTAAAAAGTAATTAAATGCAAAAATTATTTAATTGCTTGTTATAAAACAGAGTTTATCCCAAGTTAAATTTGTTTTTAAAATATCAAAATGAAGCTTTGCCTTTTACTGCCGAAATCATGCATCATAAGTTCCCTACCCGCGTGTGCCAGTATAACGGTTTTGTTTTAAAACTGGAACACTTTCCTAAACAGATATGTGAGATTGGAATACATTCCAGCGCATTCCACGGATGAAATAATGTCAATATTTGAATCTCAAACCTTTCGGGAATCAGGCAATGAATTTGTAGAGGGGATAATGTACAGTTTGGACAAAGGCGTCATAATGGTTGGGGAAATGACCGACGAGGCGGATCCTTCAAAAGTACAGTCACCAACTATTAAAAATAAATCAGAGTTTTTGATGAGATTTGATGAGTTTGAAATTTGCCCGCAGATAAATTCCGTTTGCCGCTGGTACAAGCCATGGTTTTATAAGCACGCAAAATCATTCTTGAAAAAGGATCCATCCGATGATTTCGTGGAGTACATCCCACTTCGCCATTACTATCATCGCCACACACAAGGCTTTTTCTGGGAAGTATCATACATGTTGCCATTTGCTGAAAATATTATTTTTCGCTACCTGCTTGGATGGACCCTTCCGGTCCGTGTCTACGTCGCCAAGCTACTCATGCCTCATTGCATCAGAAAGATTTTTGACAAGAATCACGTAACTCAGGACTATGTTGTGCCAATTGACAAATTGAAGGAATCCCTGCTTTTGACACATGATGAAATGGAGGTTAGAATTTAGAATGAAAAATTTACTGATTTACTTTAATAGTTTAAGAATTAAACTATTAAAATTATCAGGTCTATCCAATTTGGCTGTGTCCAGCAAAGGCGATTAATGTCCCGGGTGGTGGACGTTTTAGCGGGGATGGGGATGAAATGTTGGTGGATTTTGGAGTGTATGGCATGACACAAAAGAAGGGGTACGAACTAGTTAAATCTGCGAGGCGCCTCGAGCTCCATTGCATTGATATTAAAGGGTAAGTGCGGATTGCTGGGAATTATATCAAGTGCAAAGCAGGGAAAGAAATCTTAATCGCAGCACCCATGTTTTAAAGTAAAAATCCATTTCTCGTTTCCTTTCATTTGCAGATACCAAAGTTTTTACTCTGACGTTTGCTTGACAAAAGACGAATTTGAGCAAATGTTCGATGGGACACTGTACTACAAAGTGCGGAAGGAACTCAACTGCGAAGATGCTTTTCCAGAAGTTTATGACAAAATCTGCATGGATGCTCGCAAGTAGGGGGCAGCACTCATTACTGAAGACGGTTGAGGTTGGATTACCTAGTACATCCATGCCTAATTCCGCAAAAATACAGTGTTGTCTTGCTTAGAAGTAATAAAACTAACTCGAACTATTTTCATTGTAAAAAACATGGCAACAATATTCACTCATAACATCCTACTAACAGAGCACATTGGGCATCTGAGAACACACATTTCAGATAAACACGTTAGGTGACTTGATGCGAAAAGCTGAGCATGTTTTTGATGTATTTTCAAGGATGCCCAGGGAGCGGGCGTAGTTCCCTGCGGATTGCCAATGCCAAAGTGGCAGAATTGGCAAAACGACAATGAATTTTGGTTGTAAAATTGGCAAAATATAAAATGCGCTAGATGGTTGTCAATGCCACTACAGCAAAATTGCTTTATTTCCCATCACTAATACCCAGTGAATCATACGAACTAATTAATTAATTAGTTCATAAAATTTCTGAGCATTAGCTAGCACGCATGATATAGACAATTTAACTGTAGTCGGATCGACTAACCGCCCTTTAGTGCGTTTTGTATTTTGCCAAGTGCCATTTTACCAGTTTGCCAATTTTAATTTCGCCAAATGCCAATGTGAACTTATTTGGTACAAAACTTTTATGGTAGTAGTTTTGTGGTGGTCTGACAGCAGCAACAGCAACCGACACCGACATTGTGAATATTTGGCTGTCAAGGATATTTGAGTTGTTGATTTGAACAAAACAAATGTTACTCGGGAGAGCTGCCCTCAGCTCTCCGCGACATGGCAGTAGCAGAGTAGCAGAAAACAATTTCGGGCGCACATAATTTTAGTTCGATCGTTTAAGTTAATCAGAAATATTGTGAAAACATACTTTATTGTTACATAATTTTGAAATCGGAATGGGGAACTCTGGTGAGTACAATTCCAAACGAAGCGGAACTCTTATTAATTCTAAAAAAAACCGCGCTCGGACGCGCGTCTGTGCATTTTCACAAAGCGAATTTTATTTATTCTTCAGAAATTAAGTCCACTTTTCGGAAAATTTGGCTCCTTCTCTGGAAAAACTTTCTCCTGCGGAGGAGGCGCATCGTAATTACGGTGTTAGAGGTCTTCTTTCCGATATTATTCTTTTTTGCGCTTGTACTGCTCGTGACACCCAACAACGACAGCCAGGACAGCCGTGACACGAGTAGAATGGGTTCTCGAATTGCTCCGAAAACAACTTTTGCTAGTTTCTCAATGGAGGTCAGTAAATTAATTTTGATGGAATAGTAATATATGTAATANTGAAACTTTTGAAAGTTTCTCAATGCAGGTCAGTAAATCAGTTTTGACGGACTAGTAATATAAATAATATATTCAAATTTGCGCAACTGTACAAATGCCAAGATGCTAGCTGAAAGTAAAAAATAATTAAATCATTTGCATTGCTAAATTGTTTCAGACATTTTGCCGAAATACTTCAAAATCAAGGGACCAATTCGAAACTAGTGAAGAATGGGAAAAACATAGAGACAGAAATTTCAAAAACAAATACAGCCTCACTGAGTCGCCTGCGGAAAAGAACCCACTTTGCAAGGAATCACAGCGACTGCGGCTGATGTATTCGCCAAATGACAGCGACACAATAAGGACGTTTCTGGAAAAATTGGTCAACGAAACAAGTGAGTACAAATAATATTTTTATTTTCCTACTTTTTGACTTCATGTTGCTGGAATTTATTATATCATCTTATAGACGGAGGAATTAGGTTGGAAGGATTTTCAACCGAAGACGAAATTCTAGATAATATCGCAGCTAGATCCTTGCGAGCGTACGAAATATTTAAAAGAAAGAATCCTTCCTCTTCTTTGAGTGATGACTCTACTGCAAGTTCTAATGTCTCTGAAGACTCTATTGCAATTATATTTGAGGATGACCTTGACAATCCTCCGTCAAGCGGCCCCATTTCTTATAAGATCCGAATGAGTTCATCAACTCGCTCGCGCTATCGCTATGACAGACAACCACGGTTCCTGGAAACTGGAGAACTATTTCCATCCAGCCAAAAAGCTGGGCCTGAAGGTAGTTGTTTTATTATTGAAATTTACTTAGGAATTACAGAATCTTCGAACATTGCTTTACCAAATGCCCAGAAAACAATAATGCTTATTATTATTTAGTATTTAATGGTTTCAAAATATTTAAAAATACTACTATTCAACATAACTTAATATTATGCTATTAAATGTTATAAGAATACCCTGTAACATATAATCACATCAACATCTATTATTAGTCGGATTATTTTCTATCCAAATTTACAATGCATGTGAGGTTCCAGAAACCGGGTTTCTGACTTACTAGAGTAGAATACT
>JAAXYW010001951.1:0-17908 GCA_036851895.1 Orthonychiurus folsomi
TGTACCAAGAGAATTCCCCTCCGCGGAAGTTACTCGCAAGTACTTCGTGTGTGTGTCTTGCCCCAGTATCCGTGATTCCAATAACAGATCCTTCTCCTTCCAATCCAAGCGCCCACGCTTTTTCTGCACCGATTTTTTCGACACCCCATTCCAAAGCTTCTGGATTCAGCCTCTCGCTTCTGGCAGTGAACACGGGTTCATCTAGGTGAACAACTCCGTCTTCAACAATCTGACTCACGTCATCCATAGCCGCCAGAGCAGAAATCAGAGAGGCATCGGCCCCTTGGACATAGATTTGATTTGAAATCCACAGAGTTTCAAATTTAGGCGCGAATGGTGTGAAAGTTGATGATTTCAACATGGTGAGAACATTGCGTTGAGACGAAGCTGCATTTTCGCTGAGGGCCTTGAAGACGGCTGTAGCTCTTTCACCACGGTTTGCAAATTTTGATAATTGGAGTTCTAGGTTTTCCAAAATAAGTTGTGGTTGGACAGTTTGCATGGATACGAGAATATCCACGAAGGGTTTCGCCGTAAGGGACCGCTGGAGGGATAGGGACACTTTAGGGTGGACCACTGGAGCGAAGGGTACTGCAATGGCACATCCTGCCAGCGCCAGGAGAGCAATTGTAATTTTGTACATTATGGGAGTATTGCAAAAATTTGGGTTAAAAAATAAATTTATGTTATTGGGTTGTGTTAATTTGCTTTGAGTCATTTGAGTGAAAATAATTGCTTTTTATACTATTTTTCTGCAAAGATGAAAAGTCACATCAGCGAATGGTTCATTGACACACTTGAAAATTAAATTGATTATTTACCGTTCCACGAAATTCATTGACGTACAGGATAGCATATGTGATTGCAAATCTCAAGTTCATTGTAAACAAGTTCTCATTAAGTTTCACTAATACTGGTCTAGCACTAATGACTAATTTGCAGTCCGTGTTTTACGCCTAGGACTGAGCTGGAATGTCCTTTTTGCACAGGTGTGACAGAAATGATCAAAACTTCCAAATCACAAGCTGTTGCGACAATTGATAATTTTTAACTAAATTCTCGGGATTGTATGTGTCAGTGTCACGCCTGTACTCAAGATAACTAGTCAAATGGAATTTCCGTCGATTTCTGCAGATTTGTACATAAAATTTGTTCTTTTTTGCATGTACTAATCCTAAACACTTACAAACTGCAAAACTTTTACGTCGTACGCTCCTCAACGTACACCCGAGAAACAAATAATGTAAAAATTGCTACCTAATTCACACACAGTTTACTAGTTCTACTTGCTTGCAATTTTGAAAAAACTAGTGTTTGATATTTACTTTGACACAAAGTATTTTTTCAGCACAAGTAAATATATTATTAATCAAATCAATCCCTCTTTGTTCCTCCGAAATTGGATCGCAGTTGATCGGGTGCCGCAAACTTTCTGAGAGCGGGAAGCCACTCCGCTCGATTTGAATCATATACTTTAAAAACGGCAGCTGTCTCAGGGGAAATGACAGTTTTCACAAGTTCCACCAAAGGGACAGCTATTCGAGGGGCTGAAACAAAAATAATTATTAGAAATCTGCCCTGGCCTAACATGCTTGTTAAGGACATCGGGTCGTACCGTTTATCATAATGAATCGTTTGGCGTAGCCGGGGTAATAGTTTTCCATGTGATTAAACCATTCAACGTAGACGCCGAAACCTAGGCGGGTTATTTAAATTTTAAATAAACTTTCTTATTAATTACAATAGGATAATCAACTCACAAGCTAAGCATGCATGCTGCCTTAAACTCCATCCATGCAAATCCATGAGTACATTGGATTTGTCAGCTTTGGACACTTTTTGACTCACGTCCTTTATCTCCTTTGGAACACTATAGTAGAGGGAACTATCATTTCTAATTATCCCTTGAAGAACAAGAGACAATATTTCCGCCGTCTCCATTAATTGATCAAAATAACGAATGACTTCGGGTCGTTTTCCCATTAAGATAAGTGCCCTCGTGTCAACCCTTGCTGGAAGCAATGTCGCAACTGGAACACATTAAATTAAACGTTGCATATACCTTCCCGGATTAATTATGACTAATGACTAATCCAGTTGACTCACTCGTACTACCCTCGTTGTCTATGCCATCAAGGTAAAATGGAGGGCTCTGGAAATCGAGTATATGAGTTTCGTTTAAGATCCCATCAATCTTATTGGCTTTTCTCCAATTTATTGCCTGGATTCAAAATTTTAAAATTAGGTTTGGTTTTTATCAGATTTTTTCAGAAAGAATTTGTAGAATTTCTCTTGCATTGCGTAGCATGACGGCGGCATCCTCCAATTTGAAGTTTCGAGCTAAATTTTACATAAAATAGCGTCGTTTAGCAATACTAGTTAATTACAAGATGAAATTTTGCACCTAACTAGACTCACCTCGTATCCATCTAATTAGATATGGATCCGATTTCATGTAGTCGTTGTACAAATCATCCTTCATTAATTTCCTGAACTAAACGATAGAGTGTTGTCAATTAATTCAGATTTGAATTTACAATTAATTTACTTGAACAAGAGCTGCAGTCTCCTTCTCAGTGTACACAGATTTGGCGTAGACAAAGGAACACAATGTGGTGTTACATATAACAAAGATTGTTAATAAAATTAAAAACTTATCAAATAGATTGTTCGTCAACATCTTGTGTGTTTTAATACTCGTCTTGTGTTTTTCTTTGTCTGCGTCTTTGCCGGATCTCAACTGCTAGACTGCTGCTCAATTATTAAAACCATCTATTTAATATTTCATCTGTATTGCTGGAAGCTCGCTGGTTGTACCTGTAAGTTGTACTTACCAGGAACTTCGCGTGTTTATCATTATATTGCGCACGCAGGCGGCGTGCACCCATGATTTTTCTTGCAAAAAACCGGTCAGACAATTTGCTTATTTTACATGTTCATCAACTCCCAACGGCAAAACAAGGGAAATTAAATAAAAACTACAGAAGAAGGAAACAGCAGGGTCCAAAATACAGCACTGTAGTGTAGTTGTACATAATGTCGGTAGTTTCTATTGCATGCAATGTTTTGCAACAGAGTTTAAAATGTTGATCAAAGCGTATGTATGCTACATTTCTAAAATTATAAGGTACAGAGTGTTTCACTAAAGTAGTTCGGATTTGGAAGCACTAGAAGTCGGGAACTGTGTGACGTTTGTTTTTCATTATAGGCATATTTAAAAGCAAGCTTTCTTTAGTTTTTTCTACAAATTCTTCCGTAATGCGGAATAATTGCACTAATTAGTTTTAAAAACACCAGAGTTTCTGAAATTTATTTATGCCTAGATGAAAAAAGTCGCTAACTTATTTTCTCATTTATCCTGATTTCTTGATAGGCTAAAAAGTGCAAATTATAAAAAGAAGGATATTTTAAATACATAAGTATGTCAGATTTTATCATTAATGCATTTGCAGAAAATCCAGGCAATCATGTCCATGTGCTTAAAATAAGACATCAATCATCCGAACTGGATAAGTAGCTATGAAGTTTTGAAATTTGAACTACTTTAGTGAAACATCCAGTACATCATGTCTGAATAATATGAGTGACACATTCACAGGCTGACCTTGCATGGCTAATAGTTTTAGCAAAAAACTATTCAGCAAAAAATTAGTAATTGATTTGAAGTCAGGTTATCTAACAAGAAGGATTTATTTACACGTGCAGTTTTGGTGAAAAATCATACACTATCCCATCACTCTATTAATTTTGAGTTTTTGTTTTTGGAATTATATTGGATACCGTGCGCCATCTGTACTATAACTAACAAAACCCACGGAACTGCCATTTTATGAAACACTCACAGAATTACGCAGTTCATATAATCCATAAAGACAGGCCTTGCTCATTTTTGATGGTTAACTCATCGCAGTATTTAGTCTCCAGTTTTCGTTCCGCCAAATTGGGGTCGTAGTTCACTAGCGGGTATAATTTTCCCGACTATGGCTGCTTTCCACTCCGCTTTGTTTGGCCCATAAACTTTGAACGCCTTCCGAGTCATTTTGGACATCAAAGGTTTCATGAACTCCACCAATGGCGCGAATATCCTGGGCGCTATGATTTAAACCAGAAGTAGCTAAGCCCAATAATTCTCGATTATGTACAATTTTATTACCATTTATGAAAATGAAATGCTTTCCGTATCCGGGGTAGTAGTTTTCATATATGCGAAACCACTCGAAATACACACCGAGGCCTGGAAAATGCAAGTTATTTGAAATCAATCAAACATTTTTTTTATAATATGTGAATTAATTTGACTTACACGACAAGCAGCCGTGTTGTCTCAGATTATATCCACTCTCATCCAGTAACAGATCCGCTAAGTGTGCGTCCGGCCCAGTGATAGTTCCATTCCCAATAATTCCTGACCTTTTGTATATTTCTTGCTCCCCTGCCTCCATAACTTGTATAAAGAAACGAATTGGGATATCCCGCCTACCTTGGACGATGAAACTGCGCGTGTCAAATCTGGACGCCAGTATGGTTCCAACTTAAAATTTGTATTGTGTTTGTTTAATTTTGCAAAGTGCTAATCCGAGGCCGACATACGCGTGTATAGAAATATAATTGATGTGCTAGACACCATGAGAATTTTTAAAATTTACCAACGCTTCCGCGATTATCAGTGCCGTCCATGTAGAATGGTTTACTCTTTGGCTCGTACACCACTTCTTCAATAATGCCGTCAACTTTGTTCTCCTTTCTCCATTTCATAGCCTAACAAGAACAGTTGAATTATGTATAAATCATAATGCCTCAATTGACAATACAGTAAATTGAAACCAACATTTTTTAGCATTCGATGAGCCTCTATCTGATCAAAATCCTTTGCCCTCAGCCATCTTATGAGGTAAATATCTGAGTTCATGTAATCCCGGTAAATATCATTTTTCACGAGTTCTCGGAACTAAGGCAATTTAAAAAAAGACGAGTAAAGGATTATTCTTAGTCTTAAATGACAAAAATTATATTACCTTGATGAGTGCAGCCTTTTCCATTTCTGTATAGGTCGGTGATTGAGCAATTGCAAAATTTCCATGGTAAATTGAGAAATATGCACAAAGCAGTAGAAAACACCATTGTGTAAAGCCATGCTTTAGAATGGTACCCATTTTACTCTCCTATCTTGTGCACAATTACGACTATTTGAAGACATAGATAACCTTAACTTTATTTGTCCAGCCAGCTAGCTGCTTACGTAAAACAGAAGAGAGGTTTTATTCCAGTGGCCTAACCTGTAATTAAGAGTGGATTTGATTGGGTGCGTGACACATGCCGTAGCAAAAACTTGTCCTGGTTACAAACCAATTTGCATAATTCATGCCTTTGTTGTATTAACTTAATGGAATGACAATGCAATCTGCGTTGTTCTAGTCAAATAAAGTTCTACTGGCCAGGTTTATGAAATGTGCTAGCCTACAATTAAGTCTCTGCCTCCATTTTACGTGCATGCTTTGATTTAAGGACATCCATGCTCTACATAAAATGATGAGTGCGCATGCGTCATTCGCTGCTGGAACTACAAGTCGTCCAGACTTGGTTAATACGTTATTGGGAAACTTAGCTCAATGTGGATCTCTATAAAAAATTCAGACGATTCCGACAGTGCGCTTGTGGGGGGCGCTTAAATGAAAATAAAAAACCGCTGGGCTTCCAATTTTGACTGCACATAAACGTCAATCAAGTCAGACAAATTCTGTGTACTTCGAGTTCGCATGGAGTCGCCAGTATAGTTATATCCACCATAAATAGTAGCGCAATCAATTTTCCCATCTAATATACATTGATAAGGGCAAGACGGACTAGTAAAAATCTTTACTGTGGAGCAACAGCTGTAAAATAAAAATTCTTAATCGCTTGGAAATTTAATTGACCTCAGATATGAATTCTTGTGAATGACAGTTTCTCCACAGGAGTAGCATATGCAAAGTTTCAGGCAAATATAAGGGTTACCGCAAATGTTCGTTTATCCCGAGTTTGATGACAGATTGCTGCATACAATTATTTACCATCTTGCAAAAATATTAATATCAGCAAACAATAGGTTAAACCGTTTTAATTCATTTGAACTCGATTGCAGTAAACCAATTGACTAAACATTTAATAATCTACTAATGTGTAGCAATACATATTATAATGATTAAAACAGGCAACACTAATAATGCACTGAAAATAGTAGTTCATAGTAATTCATTTGCCGGCAAAACCGACTAGTTAGTAGCATGTTGACGTTTCCGAATTGCAAATCAATGGATCTTTACATTTTAACTTATGCTCTTTGCCGTAAGAATTGATATAACCGCAAGGACCATTTAAACCACTAAGGCACTGCTGTTGATTATGATCGTAACTTTGTCTAAAATCTACGCATTGGCAAGTTCTATTCGTGCGAGAAAATTCTATTTTACATTTTATTTGCCCAGCCGAGTCACACTCGTGCTCAGACTCACCAAAACAAGTTTCACCAAAACTCTTGTGGCAAAATCCTCTGATAGATTCTCTAAAACCACCTCTGCACTGACATTTACCAAACTGAAAATCTGAGGGATGTGTTTGGACACAGTAAGAATTGGGGCCACAATCATCCCAACCATCCAATTCACAAGCATATTGAGCAACAGTCAAACATTTGCCATCTAGTGGGAATTGATGTGCATGACATATGCATTTACCGTTAACAAGCCATAGATTTGGTTCACATCTCTTCAAGGAATCACACGTTTCTAATGTTCCATCCAAATACGCATTGTAGGCTTTTATCGCAATTCTTTGAGTGTACCTAGATGAGTTTATGTATGGAAATAAGGTATGTATCGGTATAAGTTTTATATCATCAAGAAGCCACACTGGCCGAACTTTGACTGTTTCGCTCCAGGTTTGTATGTTGCTTCGTTTGGGGGGAGGATTATTGACTAAAATAGATGTATTGCCACCAATTGCCCGGAATGTGAATTCTTTTTCCCCGAGTTTAGCTGTTCTCAAATATTGGGCTGGACTGTAAGCTTGTCGAATTTCCCATACGGTTCTTCCATATGGTCGGAATTCAATAGCTCCACCGGAATAGGCAGACATAAGAACATGTGTACCGTGGGTTCTAAAAAACGTAATCCAGTCATCAGCGGAATTGCAAGAGTACCCATTATTAGAAACAAGTCGCGTTACCTCGTCTTTGAATTCGCTCCTCAAATTTAACTTGCTAATATTTGATTCAAGATGCACTAACCAATCTTTGTGTTCCTCAACGACATCATTTGTTTTGAGGCCATGTCCTGGTAGATAATTGGCTTTGAAAACACTGCTTGGAATGTAATGTGCGGCACGTGTTGTGTTGAGGCGATGGTTAATATATTCTTGCTTGTGACGAAATTTATGACTTATGTATGCGATTCTATTTGCGGCTCCAACTCTGAACACTTGAATTGAATTTCGATCCATGTAAAATGGACTATATGGTAGTAGCTTATCATGTAGTATGTTGTAGCCATATCCCGGTCCTCGGACGGATGGATCATACACAAGTTGTGGTCCGTCGTATGGTTTGCGTTCAACCGGGGTTCTTGGTCCGGCCTGCTGCGGCGGGTTTGCATTTGGTCCCCTATCACCTTCTTTAGGATAGGAAGCTTCTTGTACAAGTCGTTCTAAATTCACTTCCTGCAACTCCAAATTGTTGTAAGTACCGTTTCTGATATTGTTGTAAATTTTTTGCACTCGTATTCGTACGTCTACGTAAGCAGCTGGGATTTTGTTAAGGCTTTGCGAAATATACTCCAGTGCGCTAGTTTTAGTGGGCACTGGCTTTTCTGCCGGTGAATTTGGATCTGGTTGTTGTGGAAGTGTTGGTGTCTTCTGCTCCGAACCAGTATCGGTTGAGTTGTGTATGTATGTAGTATGCGTGTTTGAGGGAGTGGTTGGAATTTCTGTATAGAAGCCCCAAGCTGACAAGGCCTGCCGAAAGGTCATAACTGCATTCTGTTCTTCTTGAACACGCGAATCTTCAATGACTTGATCAGAAGTTCTGGACTTCATGGGGATTTTTGATGGCTGATCAATTGCTAAGCCAGGTGTACTATTTCTTAGATCTGGATCGATTTTTTCATCCGACCCTTCAATTGGAAAGTCCCAAAGCTTCAAAATCCGACATCATTTTCAGAGTTTCTATATTGTCGTCCGATTCTAGAATCCCGATTTAAAAATTGCATTGCCAATAGGATCAGTTGTTATGTCAAGAATTTGGTCTATTATATTTTTAGGGTACCATTCCTTGTTGGGAAGCTCAAAATTCCCATTTCCATCTTCCCGTAATTTTTCCTCAACAGCTTCATTTTCTGCTACGCAAATCACAATTGGCTCTGGTAATGTTGTATAGTTTTGTATAACATTGCGGAAAACGTGAATTCTTTCCTTTGGATTTTTCGTAACATTTTTTGTTTCACTCATAAATCGTGTGAGGACGTAGACAATATTCGATGATTCCTCAGTTGGAACAAAATTATCCCTTACCATATTGTAACCTTTGAGCATTTTGACAAAAGTAGACCTGCTTCCTTGCATACGATTATCATCAAATTTGGAAAATATTAGTACCACATTAGGTAATGAATTACGAAGATCTTCATGATTATCCAAATAATTCGCCAAGGTCGCAAGGACTCTGGTTCCGTTCCACGTGACGGACCCAGACCGGGTGTGTCAATTATTCGGAGTTGTGAATTCTTGATTCCAAGCTCCGGGAGTGGAACATTCATGGAGTACTCGACGATTTCTGCTTTTGCGTTGAGAGGCACTTTGACCGGAGCAATGTCTCGCCTTCCAAATAGGAAATTCAGCTGCAAATAATAAATTAATTACTTATTGAAATAATTGAATACGCAATACAACTCCTACCGTGGAAGATTTTCCAGCTCCCGCCTGTCCAATCAGTAAAATAAATGCATTCCTGGGACTCTTTCTTTTTTGGATCGAATTTTTGGCTGCTATTATTCCAGGGTGATTGGCCTGACCAGGTTGACTTCTCTGAATTTCATCAGCTGTGCTTGGGATATCCATCATTTCTGTTGGCTGATCATTCCCTCCCTCTTCTTCTGAGTTTTGCTCAATTTTGCTTTCGGTTGTAGTTAAAACATTATCTGATGCAAGGCTTTGCTCAGCAATTTCTTGGTTGTTGGCTTTATTTTTTCTTCCTGCGTTTTCACTCTTCAGAGAAAAATCTTCGAAATCTTCAAAGTCTTCGGATAAACACTGGACTCGATGGGGATCTCACTTGTTTCTGAATTTGAAGGTCCAGTTTTGGATGGATAATTTAATTAAATAGCATAATTTAATTATTTATTGTTTCACTTTGCATTAAAAAAAAATGCTCCAGAATAACAATAAAAATTACCTTGTGTATAGCTAGCAAACCAGAAAAAATCACTAACACTAGACAGTTAAAATGTATAAATTTCATTGCAGCACACAACGTAGATTTAATAATTTAAATTAGTTAGTAATACATTTAGCATGTAGTTTTAGGGTAGAAGGACTGGCTGTAGGGTTCTGCGAAGTTGTGGTTAGATTCTGAATAGATGAGCCACTAAAACATTTTGACACGGAATTGTAAATTGTAAGTCTTTCTAATGTTTAATTAATTCCTAAGAAAACAGATCAAAGTTCATTGGGTTTTCACTGGAATTGATTTTAGCAATCAGTATTCCCAAAGACGTGGTCTCAAATTTCAAGAGGAATCATTGATGAACTTTTGAGTGACACCCTTGACCTTTTGTCAACTTCATGCATATACAGTACGTACTCGGTCGAACAAAATTTCCCAGGAATTCATTTACTTTGGGGTCAATCAAAGAGCAAAGTGATCAATAATTTTTATATTTGAGTTTATTTGCCTTATCTAATGATTACGTAAGTAAAATTGCTACGCCTCGTTGAATGTTTCCAATTTGTTTGTGGTGACGTTGGGGAGTTGAGACCTGACACCTTCGATTCCAAATAAATACAAAATTTTGCAAAAATGAGTTGTACAACCAACCGACCTCGCAAATTTTGTCACACTCCACTTCACCACCTCCATCAAAACCCACCTCGCAATCTCCGCCAAAGTCCACCTCACCGCCTCCATATCAAATCCCAACTCATCACATACATTAAATCTCTACAACACTACCTTCATCAATTCCACACTTCAACAAATCCTCCATCACAGCCTCCGTCAAATCCCTACCTCATCACCTAATCAAACCTGCAGTCAACAAAAAATTGCAGAAATAGAAAATGCGCTAGATGGCGATCGATGCGAGTTCAGCTAAATTGCCTATTTCCTACGCAGTAATCCTGAGTAAGTATAGTTTCCATGCAAGTACGGTTAAAATAAGTCATTCCTTGCTAATAATCGGATTATTAGAAATATAGTTATGAAATTTTGTATGCGGACTAAAAAAAATCACCCTGCAAAACCAGCTAGACCGCCCTTTAGTGCATTTTGCAATTTTGCAAACAGTTTTGTTTTGCCAATATGTCAATGCCAGTACAAAATCCTGCCCATTAAAAACGCGCATTTCATATATGGCAATTTGAGTCAAGTCCATGCAATCCACATTCAGTAATTCGTTACCCACCCACACCCATCATGTAATAATTAATCACATGTAATCACAAGTCCATGCAATCCACCACAGTCAGTAATTCTGTACCCCATCATCAATGACCTCTAATAATTAGCGATTGTAATTGCCTTGTAATTTATGCATTTTACATGTAAAGTTTATTGTATTTAACCTAGAACTTCATTACATAACAGCAAATCCTTTACTACTATTATTCAACTGTAAATAATACTGATAAAATCGTCCCGGATGAGCACGCCTGTATTGTCTAGGCGGAGCTAGTAAACTATTATAATTACTAGCATAACTAGCCAGTCCATGTCCAATCCCTTTCACCAGGGGAACGCTATTGGTTCGGTGATAAGCAACCTGCTGCGCATGCGCGTGCGCGTGCGAATGGACATTGTGCACTTCCGATGGAACTGAATACACTTCCGCCTTTTGAATTTCCATTTCGCTTCCGTAGCCCGGATACACTTCAACGCTTTGAACCATTTCTGCATGGATGACTGGGGCATGGACCTTTTCCAAGGGCTCACTTCGTCCCTTTGTTTGTTCGAATTCCTTAACTTTTGCTACATCGACCGGATCCGCTGGCTGAACAACATCTTCCGCATAAATTGGTGGATGGTAGTGATGATGGACCACAATTTTTGCGGGCAATTGACCACCGTTATGGGAAACGACATCAATATTAGGCGCTTCGTAACTGTGGGCTTTTGTAAAATCCCCTGGCTGGATTCCTGAAGCGTATGGATCGTAGTTTCCTCCGAATTTCTCTGCATCCGCTAATTGATGGAAGTTACTCAATAGGATAACAAAGGATGTCAAAATCTGCAGAAGGAAAAAACACTTTCTTTTATTTCAAAGAATTTGTTAACAAAATAATGCAAATCATTGTTAAAATTATTGAGGAGTGATCTGATAAAATTTTACACAAATTATAGCTTATAGTTTCAGAAGTGTCATGGCATACACAGTATAATGGAAACTATAAAAATGTGCATAAAATTGTAAATTGCATATTGTTAATGTTTAAGAATACAATGCATGTGGGACGTGCGCTAAAATCTGATCTTTGGGCGACACAAAGAATTGGCGACGCAAGATGGCAGGACAATGTAAAATCGTAAAATACCGTTATATTTAGCGCCGTGACTTTAAATAACATTGTGTAATTTTCTACGTCAAAATTGTAGCTGAACGTGTGTATGTTTTACCATTAGTTTGGATGCCCTTAGTTCCATTTCAAAATGCTAATATCACACAAAAATCTCTAATTTAAAAAGTCGCACTGTGTCCCCGTCCACTTCAACTGAAACTGAACAACTTTAAGGCAGTTTGATTTGATTTCTGGCAACACAATTAAATCGATAATTTAATGCAACAATGCAATGCACTTGTCAAACCACTTTCTTTCACAACGTGACATAACAAGGGGTCAACCCAACCAGCAGCAAGTCAACCGCACTTTACCGGCCGACAATACAATAAAATGACTGGGTTTGTAAAAGGGCGTTTGTAGTTTAGTACGTGTTATGTATTCGTCAATGTCATTACAGCATAGCATGTGTAGGTACCTGCAATGCACACGAACGAAAGAAACAACAGCGCCGCGTGTAATGTGTAAATCATGTAATTTGCTCTTACACATCTCTATTATTTATTTACGCTGCGCTGTCTCTTTTACTGCGCACCACACTTTACATTTGCTACCGACTTGTGAAAGCAAATAACTAACTATATCGCGGTCATCGACATCACATACATAAATCATACATTTCATAATTTCATTAAAAAAAACTTGTTTTAAAAACTGTGAACAGGAAATACTCCCATTTCGAAATCCTTTTAATGGCGGTGAATTTTTTATTGCTAATTAATAGTTTTTTGGCGCGGCGGTGTAGAAGATTGCTCTTCCATTAAGATAATTGAGGAGGAATATTACATTTTCACACTTTGCTCTGATTTTGTGACTTGCAATTGCAACCGGCGCAATGCACTAAATTACACGTCAATTTTGCACAAGGCATCACTACTGTTTCTTCTCATCTGTTTGTGGCTCAAAGCGATTGATCCGTCATCATTTTTTTGGAAACAGGTCTTATTGCGCAGCTGGCTTGTCATCTTCCCAGAATCTAATACAAAATATATAATGATTAATAAAATATGCTAAAAGCATGCCATTAGAATTATGCTAAATTTTATGAATGGGAAATACATTTGGTTGACAAAACCAATAGTTTCCACATCTGATTCAGTTGTGGCCAATTTTGGCAATTTGGCCAATTTGCCAAACAAAAACCTTTCTTATCCTTTATATGTTTAAATTTGATACGGACTTACTGTTTTGCATTGGAAAAGTAAATGTCACCATCAAATGTGATAGATCTGTCCCGAGATTCTGGTCCAACTTCAGGCTGTTTAAAATCAGGTGTAAACTCAAGCTTTGGTTTCTCGACTATATATTTTACAAACTCATCTCTTCCATCCGCGGATTGTGTAATTATGGATGCAGAAAATACTAACGAAAATATCGAGACGAGGAGAATCAGAGCAAAACTGCAGAATTTTGTGCTCGTCATGTCTAATTAATTAATTACTTGTTGAGCAAGGCGTTAAAACAGTACTAAACCGGAACTCAAGTAAATTGTCCAATTTATAGAGTTAAAGTAGCCGGAATGGTTTTTAAAGGAGGACTAAAAACTTCATCCGCAATTCATTCCCCATTTCAATGTCACTTCCTGGCTAAAACACATTATCATTTGTTTGATTTGAATGATTAATTAATACTTCAAATATTTGCTAATTTAACATTGACAAGGGCAAATTAATTACGCATGTCATGGCGTGTGTTACTCGTTTAAGTTCACCAAGCCTTTGCTTGAATTCCTTATAGGCAAGGTTATTAATTTTTAGTTTATTAGTTTTGCGATGAGAAACTCAAGGCCAAGGTCACGCAATAAAAGGGTGAAACCCAATCATAATAATCAAAGTCGACCTGACCTTTGACCTCTCAGTTTGGTCAATGAGCTGTATTAAAGAAGTCCAGTCGACGCGGATCATTAATGCCCAAGCTATGTATGTATCAAACGGACTAATGCGGATGAACCCAATTAAAGTGCATGATTCCGATTTCGACAAACTGGTGGCAGTAATATTAAGTCTAGTTCCTTAGGTTTTTAATAAATTATTTTTCCTGAGGCGGCCGTCTGTGCACCTAAATGGGGCTAGACTTCCCTCAACATAAATTCCATTCAAATTAGCGTCTCTTTCATCGGCACTAATTTAACTATGTATGAGGGAAATTTCGGAGTGTCTCTGTTAGAGGGATTTGGTTGACCAGACTTGCATTTGTTTTAATTCGGAGGAATTATGCAAAATCGGAGACGTTGCCTAACTATTATCACACTGTAAATTCCGACGTCAGATTTGTCCAAAAAGGATGTGTTCAACGCTATGCATACAAACATATTATGTTGAGCAAGCGCTGGTTAAGCATCTTATTCTTACAAATGTAAACGTGATTAAAGCCCGAGGTTACAAACTCTTTTCCGGATTCAGTATACAAATATAAAATGTGTATTAGGTGTAAATAATTGTTTAATTAACTCCTGTGCGATACTAATGGACACTCTGTTGAAATCCAATTTTGGACTCTATTTAATGTTGTGTTGTTGTGTCTGTTTGACAATGTCTGTTGATAAATCAAGGTTAGGCCTTGGCTGTGAATACATTGTACAGGGAATCAGACGTTAAACTAATACACAACAACAACAACAACAATGTCATTTAAATGGTTGCGACTCAATTTCCCACACACCTGTGTGACAACTCCATTCAAAATATTAAGAAATAACAAAGTACATATTCTACACTATACAAGCTTCCAATTTTTTCTCTCTTCTTAACCTTCGCACATTATTTATTCATTTATTCCGGGAATAATGCATCATGTCAACAGTACACTATTATAACCGCATGAAATAACAAAAAAACTTAATTACAAGCATTAATCCATTTCTATAATGCTAAAACCAATTAACCCTGCTGTGAATGAGTAAATTGCTGATCAGAAATAAAAAGCAAATTATTATAACTATTGTAACTGGGGAGTCCTAACCCGCCTACTCTATTAGCATAGGGAATCCCTTCATCAACTTTCACCTGTGGAATATTAACAACTGGGTAGTAAAGAAGTGGCAGCTGATTTGGCATCACAAAATGCATCTTGTATGGCACGTCCATACCTGGTGGAAGTGTATAATACTTCTCGGCCTCATGAAGCATCATCACACTTTCGGGGCCCGGGAATGTTTGAATGTTTTGAAAAGCTGGTAACACTGGATCTTGTATCTCGCCTGTAGATTCCGTTAGAGTTAATCCCCCATCTTTAATTTGTTCAAATTCCTCAGATTTGGCATTATCGGCTGCATTCACTGGATGCACAGAATTTTCTGCATGAATTGGTGGATGATAGTGATGATGGATCAAAACTTGTGTGGGCAATTCACCACCATTTTGAGATACGACCCCCGAATCCGATGATTCAGAACTTGAAAATTCGACGTCTATGTTCGGTAATTCAGAACCAGAAGATTCTATGGCAGAATTTAGTGACTCAGGATCCGCATACTTCGGGTCCGAATTCAATGATTTGGAACCCGATGATTTTACAAAATCAGTTTCCGTGGGCTGCGTGTTGGGATTGTAGTAAAATTTGAATTCGCCGCCATCAATTAATTGAAGTTGGTTGCTCAATAGGATGAATGATGTTAGCGCCTACAGAAATAGTGGTTCTTATTTTTAGAAATAAGTGCAAATTAATACATATATGTGTCAAGAACATTTTGCAAATATTTTGCATGCGAATCTTCAGCATGGCACACAGTTGAAAACTCAAAAAATTGAAAGAAAATTTTGCCAATTCCTTACTGATTACTGATTACAAATTTTGTGCGTTTCCAGCCTGGATAATGCTGACATTTCCCCGCAAGAAAATGTTCTTACTATTAGCGAAATACATATTTTTATGTTAAAGTATTTACCAAAATGTTTGAAGTTTTGCAATCCATTTTGTTTCGTGAACCATAAATCACTACTTGAATTACTGCGTGCTTTGCTTACACTTGGTCAGCCGGCAATCTGAATTTTAACTGAATGACTTTTGAGAAACTCCCTTTGGATTTGTGAGAACAACGTGTAGAAGTTTGATTAATAAAATGCAAATTGTGCCAACAACTTTCCTCCATTAAATCATACACAACGAGAGACACAGGGAAAACCACTGCGCCGGCGCGCCGCGCCGGACCAATAACAAAACAACTTGTTATTGTTTGTTGACAATTGAATTCACGTGTAAGCAATTATGTGACAGACGCACTTGCACCTGAGATGAATACAAAATTGCAAGTAGGAAGGAAAGCAACTACCGAAGTTTGCAAGCCATGCAGTTTTTTTTTCATTTATATTTTGCACACATTAAGTAAAATTTTTTTGCCCAGAACTTTAGACCAAATTTTTGTTGTTGATATTGCATTGGATTGTCATTGTGTCGAAACTGATAGTTTTCAAATGGAAATCGGATTTTGGGAATACTCGGGGAATAATGAGCTATAAATACTACAACGTGTTCTGAAATTGTGTCTTGTTTCGCAAATTGCAGTCCTTCAAAACGGAGCGGATGACATACGTGCCATTTAACCTGTCCACGTTAAGCAGGTTGCCATTGGATGGAAAACACCAAGACGTCCCTTCATAATTATTCTCAGTGAAGAAAGTCCAGCTGGATCGGCCGTGTGAGAAAACGTAGGTTGTTTTATTCAACAAAAAATAAGTCGCTTTATCTTCTATTATTTCCTCCATCCCTCCAAGGGATGCAGGGTTCGTTCCATCAAAAATGGACAATACAGTTGTTCGTGGGTCTCTTGGGCCCAAAAAACGCAGGGAATTTAATTGACTGAAGAATGTGTAATTCGCGCAGCGCATCCGCTCACCCGCGTCGTCGAAACCCTCAATTTCGTAATTAGCTCCATTATAATTTTTCAAGGTAAAGAAATCCCATCTGAATAAAAAATTCGGTTTTGAAAGGCGGGTTTTGGAATTTACCCGAAAATTTTAAGTGTTTTTTGTGTGCGAATTTCCCAAAACTTACACTCCGGTCACACAATAGGATTTGGCAGTATTTAAGAAAAATTTCCAATCTTTCAAATCCGGAATTTTGTCGCTGAGAATGGTGTAACTTTCTTTGGAGTTTGGCTCCTGGAAAATCTCAATCTCCTGAATCACTGCCCCAACTAAACTGAAACCGAGGAATAGGATGAGAAATTTTGGAATGTATGTTTCCATTGTATAGTGCAAGTATTAACTGAAGCTGAAGCGCGGATAAAACTGTTAATGTGATTGATTTGTATTTGAAGAAATGCTGCGAATTCCATTATTTATTTATCACTCCCAGACAGTGTTCTCCCTTCTTGCAGTTTGCATGGTTTCTTGCACCCACCGCATGAAATGCATGAAAATGCAAGTAATGCAAGTAATGGGAGAAATGCAAGATATACAGGACATGAATGTATGTATGTATGGCCTATAGCACCCCAGTGATGGGTTGTTACGCTATGCCAATCGAGACAGAATGCGAGACAACAGACGAGTCAAGGACAAGCCCAGGACAAGTCCACATGAAGTAAGGAAACCATAAAAAGCGTGGGGAAGTGTCAGTTTGTAATACAAATTATATGCCTAATGTAAAGATACATTCGGCTGAGTTTTAGGTTGGTTAAAATGTTGATTAAACTTTTAACAATTGAGATATGTATATCCTTTGTGTTCCATCCACTTACAGCGGGCGAGTGGTGGTTGTATTGTGTACTGAGTGGATGAATGTAAGTGTAGTGGTAACGGGACAGGAAAGCCAAATAGGCTCGGCAGAAATTAAGCGAATAAGTTGGAGTACTTTATTTGAGTGTTATCCTAAACAATATTTAATCTGTATAATACAGGAATTAGCAAGAAATGTCAGCATTTCATTGGAGAGGTGAAAGAACGTCGCCTGAGTCAGCATATGCTGCACCTGAGCACGTTGATTTGGACAATATATAATTGTAATACAAGAACTGCAAGCATTAAGGGACTTGCCCATTTAAGTGTATTGACAATAAGTGAAAATCAAGCAAAACTTAATACATTAGGTAAATGCAACTCAGTTTAGGTCTCAGTAATGCCCAAAAGCAAGGAAAATAAATTTCCTGTGCTCTGATTGGTCGATTTTA
>JAAXYW010001952.1:0-17906 GCA_036851895.1 Orthonychiurus folsomi
GCACGGCTTCAAATATAACATCCTTTTCTTTTTTCAAATTCACACTTTTGAATCTATAAATGGCATCACAAAGAAACGACAGACCAGCGGAGACCTGTTAAAGAAATACTTGGGTATAGTGTTCGCTTAAATTAGGACATTTGAAGAACTGAAAACTGTTACTAGTTGTAGCTTACCTGCACAGATGAGAATAAAAATGGTAAAACTACGTCCCAGTACCAAAACTCTATTGCCAACTTCCCGACAAAATTTCGATGAGATTCAATCCAAATTTGACAGGGGGTGAGAGCCTCTTCAATATCTTGGGACGATACAGGCAGTGAACTCGCAAGAAGTTTTTGAACTCGATCAACCATTTCTTGAATTTTGTCAATAGATGCAAATGTTCGGACAAACTGGACAATATCCTTGTTTATCGCTGCATAATTTGGTGGATCGGGACGAAAAGCAATGCCTGTTTGGGCTTCGATTAGTTGATCTTGACATTGTTGGATATGTGTAGCACACGCAGAGACAAATGGGTGCAAAGTTGTCAGTTGAGTATACAAAAGGTCGGACCCCAGTTCCACGTACTGATGAATTCGTTGTGCTTGAAGCCAAGTTTCAAAAAAGGAAATCTACAACACAAGTTATTTCAAAATCAGCATAGTCATTTCTGGTTAGAATATGTTATTTTCCCCAAATGGTTACTCACCTCTGTTTGCAAGTACCCAGCTAATATTTTCTTTTCAACGGCAGGATCTACAATTGGCATAAATTTGGACACAGTCATCATGGACGCGCCTCCCTTTGCCAAAATGCTTCCCAGAGTAGTTATGTCTTCAAGCAATGTTGGCGCTTCCTCATTCAGTTGGGTCATCCAAATTTGGCATTCATTGCCCAATATTCCTTCCATGCTTTTTAGTATTTGACTAAACGCGTGAGCAAAATTTCTGACCAAAGTCTTTTCAGTAGTTATCGGGCGTAAAATTTCATTACTTAGAACAGCATTCAAATCTGCCATTACTTCGTTCGTTACGTTTCTTGATCCAAGACTAGAAATTCTGAAAGACCCAGCATCTTCCACAATGATTTTTGACACAAAATAAGGCAAAATGCCTGACAAATTCAGAAAATGTCGTGGACTGTTGTTTGCTAGGTGCACAGCCAGAAATCTCTGGTGATCCTCCCAGGAAAAGTATTCTTGTAAATGAGAAATGGTTTGACTCCCGCTCAGGGCGCATAATACGGGGTTTACCAAAGCTGAATTGACACGGTTGTCGCAAATTCGAAGATAATTATGAAGACCAGCAAGTGCTTCTTTCAATTCATAACCTCCACTGATGTCACAGGCTGGCTTGACTTCATGTAATTTTCGTAGCCGGGACAGTTCATCTCGTGAGTTTTGAAATTCAATCTCATCCGCTACAAGAATTAAATTTAATAATTAATTTTGGAAGAACAAAGCGGGGTCAACCTTAGGAATGGAATGTTATTGCTATTAAGTTTACTAACGTAATATTCTATGGCTGTTTGGACTGTTTCCTCATCTCATTTACAAAATAATTTATAATAATTAATGTTAAATGTGTAAGACACACCTTCTGAGAAATTATCTCCGTCTATGATTTTCCTCATGATCCTGGCTATGATAGTGTGAATTCCGATGCCTTCCGCAGAATTAAATATGGCGATGAACACACAAGGTGGAATATATGATTTTAGGGACCACACCTCCGAGATAATCCTGAAATTTGAAACAAAAGCTGTGAAAGTGTAACTGTTGGTCTAACAGAACTGCCTTAGATAATTGAAAACTTACTCCATAACAGAAGAGATGAATTCGGCACGCCTGACTGACGTAACATCAAATGGTTTTGATAAAATCAATTCTCGCATCATATGTGATTTGGATAAATACTCTCGATTCTCTCCACTGAAATGGTCAAGGACATCTAAGCACTTAACCCCCAATTCTTGCAATTCCTGGGAAGATGAGCCATGACCATCAGAAATTTCTTTCAAGAAAGGGACAACTTGGTCCCCAATCCAAGCTATCACAAGCGCAACATTAGACACAAGTCTTTCGTTTGGACTTTTACAATTCCATTCCTGGCCGCATAAATCGACCAATCGTTGACGCCACAGGAGGGATGTCACACCATTTTTCCAAACACCAGCCACATGGTCCCTACCTTCCATGTCAACAGCATTTCCACTTTTACTCAAATCACAGGTTAGGATTCTATCAAAGTTTTCCACCAGGGAAGAGAAGTTGGCGAGGAATTGAGTGTATTTCAAACTTTCACCTGAAAAAGTTCCACGGTTGACAGCTTGAGATATAAATCCAAGGGTTCCCTGCTTGTTGCATGCTTGTTGCAGCCCTCGTGTCTTAAGTAAATGATAATGAATTCGAAGTGATAGTTTGAGCGGAGAATAACTTAATTTCGGTCCAGTCAAAAATGATGGCGACGAATGTAAATCCCGCGGAGATTCATCATCTTGGGAATTTGAAAGCGAGCCCAAAGTTTCAGCCAAAGCTACACAGGAGTTCTGAATTTCTACGAGCTTGTGCCCTTTTATAGACAAAGCGGATATGAAGAGCGGTGTGTCCACTCTCTTTATTCGTAGAAAAACTTCTGCAACAACAAATCGCTGCAAGAGCTTATTATCTTGACAACTGCCTAAAATATTGGCAATAGGAGCAAGTGGTCTTTCAGAACTGATGTGGAGGAGGACGTCCATGTGTTTCCAAACACGAAAGAGCTGGTCATTTATAAAATTTTGAACTGATAGGGGGATTCTTACTTCGTCGGAGCAATCCAACCCCCCAAGATCCAAATTGGCGTTTCTCAGAATTGATTCAAGTTGTGACCTCCTGAGCTGGGAGTCCAAGAGCTGACTATTTGCCAAGACATAAGTTGACATGAATGCCGAACGAATTGCATTGCAAACATCAACTCCAATTCCAAACTTCATTTCCATCTGGAATGACCGAACGCTTTCAACTAGGTGATGAATAGTTGGCCTATCTCCTAGGTATGACCCAACAGTCTGCTGTATTTGTTCGTGTAAATTTATGAGTGTGTTTCGCAGATGTGGATTAGGTATGCCCTCTGCTCTAAGGATGGAATCCAAATCAAATAAGTTGAACTTTGGCTTCGTTGGAGTGAAGTCTTGTTCACCAAATTCTTGATTTCCAGGTGGTTTGAGCCCCAAAATCCTCGCCGCAGTTGTAAATCCTTTATCTCCATCGCCATCATTATTCTGCGCAATCAAAAAGTCTTCCTCCTCCGGTCCGGGCATAAAAATTTCTACTCCACGATTTCTCATGGCTCTCGATATCTCACCATGGGCTGGATCAAGGGCCAGAATAAGCCTAAAATCAGGATGTGGCTTAATCTGAAGAATTTTTCCATCAATGCTACCTCTTTCGGACATAAACAAAGAGCCGTTTGGTTCCATCAACGAGTTGAGACGATCGAGAACTGCCGCAGAACAGCGATTTGCTCCATCAATCAGCAGCCAGTGCCCTTTTACGATAGCCTTGATAAGGAGACTGTCCACCCATTGAAAAGCACCAGTTTGAATTCCGGAATCTAAATGAGCCCAAATCTGCTTCAGTTCCTCAGAGACTTGTTCCAGTCCTTCCTCCGCAATTACAATTTTACTTATTAGTTTTCTGGCTTCTGGGGTCTTCCGGGTTGTTTTCATCTCACCCAATAAACACTTGCATCTTAAGTGCGACGTTTGAAGGAAATCAACACGGGCTCGGAGCTTCTTCATTTCTTCTTCATTGCCAACTACTTCACCTTCCGGAGCCAATGTAAGCAGTGACTGTACAGAAGACCAAATATCCAGGAGTTGAAAATCCATCGAGTCCAACTTGTTACCCATCTGACAAACAGTCGCTTTTACAAGGCTACGCATGATTTCTCTGAGCCCAGAAGTCATTTCATCAATTTTACGATAAATGTCCGCCTGTTCAAACCCACCGAGAAGATCAATGGTGTCCATTTCAGGGCTGACTGTCAGTATGACGGCTCGATGTCCACTCAGACGGCTGAGTAACTTAAATAATGATGTTTTCCCTGCTCCCGTAGGTCCAACCAAAATTGGCATCCAGCCCATCTGCAAGCAAACCGTGAGTCCTTCCAAGGCTGGAAGTTGTTTTTGAAGAACCAGAAGATGCTGATCGAGATCGTCATTGTCGATTTCACTTCCACGGATCAAACTACCATTTCCACAAATAAACTTGTTGGTGAGCAAATGATAGCCGCTTGTTCCACACCGGAGCAAAACACCGCCGGCACATCCCGCATTTGCTAGACAGGCCCTAAACAATTCTTCTATTCTCTGGCGGTCATCCACGCTTCGCATTCTCAATCCATAAATTAAGTCTACAAACGCGCTTGGGTTTGGCAAGTAATCTGAATCCAAACACGACTGCATTAGTTCAGCCCACCGAATCAAATCTCTCAAATTGAAATCCCAAGGAGAACCTTTGGCTCCGAATAAACCCAACTGACAAACTGCCTTCATTACGGCTTCGGCAAAAGTAGCCATGAGTTGAACATATTCATGTGGAAGGCTTGGAAATGAAGCTTGCAAAATCCATTGTAAATCTGTGATACTAAGTGGGTCCATAAATACTTGAGTAAAACGATTCAAAAATGATTTCGGCAGACCTTTACGCGCTCCACCTTGATTGAGCGGGTTTTGACAAGCGATGACTTTATTTACATGCTCAGCCCCAGTTCCAATTTTAAAGGTGCGGTTTAGTTCTGGTACGTAGATTTCGCCACGATGATCAAGGCAAGCATTGAGCCCTTCCAATACAGATTGAGATGCCAAATTCAATTCATCCAGAAGAATCCACGATGAATTCTTGAGGGCTTGCAGTAAGGGTCCATCTCTCCAAGCAAATTGCCCTCCGGTTCCTCCTTCCACTGGCAAATCCGCACCAAATAAATCAGAAATATCCGTTTGTTCCGATAAATTAATCCGAACAAGGCTATATCCACAAATTTGGGCTAGGGCAGAAACGAGAGCAGTTTTTCCCACCCCGGGTGAGCCTTCCAAAAGAATTGGCTTGTTAAGCTGCATGGCACGCAACACTCGAAGAGCATTCTGACTTGTCGTGGGCGCCTCTAAATGGAATAGTGAGCGTGTTGAGCTCTCGGTTTTAGGATTTTTTGGGATTCCAAATGGGCCAACAGAAATTTGCGTTTCAGAATCTGCAACTGTAAAATCGGGTATATCAGGTGAATGGTCTGAAAGCGGGACTGTGAGATTTTTTAAAACTGAAAGAGCTTCTAATTTGACATTCTGTGAAAGAGTTGTGTTTTCCGTTGACGTGGTGGAACTTCCAAGCCCATCCAAAAATGCCAAACAAGCTCCGTGGTGAACCGACGAGGTTAAAGAAATTAGATTTCCACAATTCCGGTAGCAATGATTAATAAATTCTACCCAGGCGAGGTAGTCACGAATACTGATTACACAACGATGGCCTAGTTGGTTGTTCTTTAACCAGGCTACAAACAAGAGCATAATTCCTGCTAGCCCCTTTCCTCTTAGTTTAGCTTCTAAGTTGTGTTCAATAATGGCTTCCAGGTCGTTTGGATCTGTTGACACTTGACACCATATTTCTGTTAAACGATTCCTTAATGCAGGTGAGAGTTCTTTCTTCCCATAATCTCCGCCAGGATTCATTGTTCCAAAATGCCAAACAAGCTCCGTGGTGAACCGACGAGGTTAAAGAAATTAGATTTCCACAATTCCGGTAGCAATGATTAATAAATTCTACCCAGGCGAGGTAGTCCCGAATACTGATTACACACCGATGGCCAAGTTCGTTGTTCTTTAACCAGGCAACAAACGAGAGCATAATTCCTGCTAGCCCCTTTGCCCTTAGTTTAGCTTCTAAGTTGTGTTCAATAATGGCTTCCAGGTCATTTGGATCTGTTGACACTTGACACCATATTTCTGTTAAACGATTCCTTAATGCAGGTGAGAGTTCTTTCTTCCCATAATCTCCGCCAGGATTCATTGTTCCAATGAAATGAAAGCGCTTATCCGCCACAACCAATCGCGGAGTTTCGTCTCCCTTCTCGGCAATCAGCAGAGTCCTTTCTGGTTCAAGAACGGAATTAACACGTTCCAAAACTGAGTCGTCAGCTAAAGATATTTCATCAGCCATAAACACACCACCGCTCTCCATAGCTTCGACAAGAGGACCGTCTACCCATTCAAAGAGTCGTTCGTCGTCAATTTGGTGATTTCTCACAGGTCGAAGTCCGCCGAGAAAATCACTCCCCTCGCTGTGCATGTGGCAATTGACAGAATAAAGTTTTTGACCAAACAGTAGGGTAAGAAGCTGTACTATACTAGTCTTTCCACAACCTGTCTCCCCAACAATGAGTACGGGTTCCTTGAATCTCAATGCATTACCGACTAGAACAGCAAGCCTCCGCATCTGGAACGTCCATACAATGTGCTTGAACTCCGGCAGAACAGCTCCAGTTATCGTCTGGAGGATTGGCTTTGTGACGGTTGAAGTTTTCTCATGCAATGAGAACAGGTTATTGGGATCCACGTCCCTCTTTAAGTGCTTTTGCATTACTTCACGTATGAGATCTTCTTCTGAGGATTTCCTAACTTTCCCAGCCAAAACCAAGAAGCCTTCATCAGCCAGGTGCTGATCCCAGTCATAAAATTTTGATTTTTGTTCCCCACTCAACCTGTACCGCTCTGACCCAACGGAACAAGTCCCTCAATGTTGCAAACCCGTGCTTTCCCTCAAGAGCAGCACTTGACCTTCGCCGGACCTGCAGTTCCCGAAGAACGCCGATTATTTTCTTGCAGTAAGACTCCGGAATAGCACAGCGCAGGTGAAGAATTGTTTCCAGTTCCGCACTAGGAATCTCGTCAAAATGCAGCTCAACAAATCGATTTCGAAATGCTCGTGATAATAGTTTTCGACCACCATAAAGTCCAGGGGGGTTTTGTGTTGCGAATAACATAAATCTGGGATGAGCAGGCACGGTTTGGCCTGTTTCTGGAAGAAAGAGTTGCCGATTGTCGTCAAGAAGTCGATTCAATGCTTCCATAACTTCGGAAGGAGCCAAATTAAGTTCATCAAGGATTATCCATTCGCCTTTTCTCATTGCTTGAACAAGGACGCCTTCGGTGAAGATTAGTTTTCCATTTTGATCGGATTGGTAAGACCCGGCATATTCTTGCAGGTCCGTATGCTGGTGATTATTTATCCTATAACAATTATTTCCAGTTATGTCTGCTAAATATTGAATCAAACTCGTTTTTCCAACACTTGTTTCTCCTTGGATTAAAACTGGGAGCTTCCCGGCCGATACAATTCTCGCCAAATCTTTCAGGTTTCGACGAATGCTGGAAGTATTCGACGAATGCTGGAAGTTAGAATGTAGCTTTCTGGCAATTTCGGCTCCTTGTCCCCTTGTGGAATCCAATACCCCTCGACTTGGACAAAATTTCCCAATGACGGTCTCGGCAATGGCTGGTTTATTATAGACTTCACGTCAGTCTTTCCCAAGATGAATTTGGCAATGAGAGCTTGAACCGTTGGATGGGACGAGAAGTCCAGTTGTGTCAGAAAGCTCAAGCAGAATGACTCATACAGGGATCGGCTTATACTTCCATACAAATTTAAGGCCGAAATTTTAAGAGCCCGGCACAAAGTTAACTTGAACAAAATTTCCCAATGACGGTCTCGGCAATGGCTGGTTTATTATAGACTTCACGTCAGTCTTTCCCAAAATGAATTTGGCAATGAGAGCTTGAACCATTGGATGGGACGAGAAGTCCAGTTGTGTCAGAAAGCTCAAGCAGAATGACTCATACAGGGATCGGCTTACACTTCCATACAAATTTAAGGCCGAAATTTTAAGAGCCCGGCACAAAGTTCTCAAACTGAAATGTGGCTTTTTCCCAACGCCATCCACCAAGGTTGTGTGAGACATTGATCGAATTTCCAAGTAAAACTCAACTATGTTTTCGATTTTGCTGGACGGAAGACTCAACTCTCTCAAATAGTCTGAGACCAAAACTTGGAGTTCATTCGGGTCAGTTAGTTCTTCCACGTAGAATTCGGTAAACCGATTTCGAAGTCCTAGCGGTAAGTCCTTTTTACCAACGTCAGTTGAAGGATTCATAGCAGCAAAGAGATGGAAATTTGGGTTTCGAACGATGGGCCTCTCATCACCTTTCTCCCACAGATGAATGTCTGAGTCTTTATCCAAAATCCCTGAAAGACATTGCAGCATTTCCGGAGTGGCCAAGTTGATCTCGTCCAGGAGAACCCAATGTCCTTTCTTAATTGCGGAAATTAAAGTGCCCTCTATAAATGAAAACGCAAAGGGGCTTTCTTCTCCAGACTTGACTTGCATTTCAATTCTGGATAGCTTGTGACCAAGGTCAACCCACCTCTGAAGCACATCCAAGGGTGTGTCTTTGAGCGAAGCAGCGGAAGCACCACGAGCTACAGCTTCTTTTTGGACATGGACCATGAGTTTGACAAGGTCAAACCACCGCTTATTCGCAAAACATGTCATGATATGACGCATGAACTTCTTGTTCGCCTCCTTGCTAAACGTTCGGCCAAATAGATGTTCAAATTCTTCACGCACTGGACCAAAAATAAATTTGAGCTCGACGGGTTTGTAGCCACCCAACAAGTCCCCAGAATCACTCTGCCTGTTTAAATTGACTACAACAAGATTTTGACGCAGTATTTTGGCCAAGTATTGAACACAAGAGGTCTTGCCCACTCCTGTTTCACCAATTAGAAGCACGGGCTCGTGATGTTTAACACTTCCACAAATCATCTCCATTAAACAAGATGCTCGTCTGGTTGTTGAGAATACACCAACATCTTCAGTTGAGTTAAAAACGTCCTTAAACATTGGAATCGTAAATCTACCCGCGGTGACGCTATTTGAATTAGTGCACACTCGTATATGTGGTTTGTACTGAGAGCAGAAATATTCAACTTTGGCGTTCAACAATCCCATGTGTGTTCCCAAAGACTCAGATATTTCTCGTCTTGTTGTTGATGAAGAAAATGACGCTGTAAATAAATCCAAAGATTCTTGAAATATCATAATTGCAGATTGATTTTGTGTGAAGTCCAAGGAGTTTGGAATTCTCACACAGAATTTCAAGAAGTCCCTTAGAGATACAACCCTGGTGCTGGTTCCAAGATTAAGTTCCCCGACTGATTGAAATATATGAAGCAGGCGGTCCAGAATTGGTCGCAAATGCGGGAATTGCGTCGAAATCAACAACTTTAGCTCCTCCTCAGTTGGGGACTGTACTACCAATTTCTTCCATTGCTTCCCCAGTTTATCGGTACGTTTCCCCCGCTGGACTCTGACAGTAGCTAAAATTCTGAAGTCTGGGTGAGGTTTCGTTATTTCGCCGTAGCCAGGAACATTTAACTTCCTCGTATCGATAAGTCCACTCAACAGTGTAAGCACGTCAGAAGGCGCTGAGTCCAAATCCTCCATGATTATCCAGTATCCATTTAGTAATGCTTTTGTCAAGCAGCCTGGCTTCCAGACAAATTGCCCTGGCAGATCAGTCGAATGATAGGAACCAAGCAGAAGACGAGAGTCAATTTGGTCACTCATTTGAACGGAAATTATTTCCGGATATTTTTTCTTTCCAAATAGACTACCAGCGTTCTTAAGTAAAGATGTCTTGCCAACTCCAACTCCGCCCAACAGGCAGATGGGTTTAAATTTGGCAGAAGCTGACAGAGATATCTCCCTCAAGTAAGATATTGTAGAATCCAATCTGATTAGGGCGGATGGCGCGTGCTCCACCTGCGTCGAAGAATTTGCACTTGCTGAGCCGAACACAAGGACGCCGCCTATGGAAGTGAGGCCCGTTCTTGGATTCAGTTCCACAATTTTATCAATAGGAAAATGAATATCCAGGTGTTTAGGAAGCATTCTCGTCTTCCGAATGTGCGCATACTCAGATTTGATTTGAAAGTCGAAAGCAAGCTGTTCGTCCACAGAAGTGGTAATTGAGAACTTTCGCTTTAACTTTCTCATGTCGTCGTCATTAACACTCAGAATTGACGCAATGCAATGGACAGCTAGCCTGGAATAAAAAAAATATTGTGTAAAGAACGGCTATCCTTTTATGACCACTTATGATACAGTTAACAAAAGAGCTTAAAAAATTAGAACGTACCAGCGAATCTCCTCATTTCCGTATTCCGCAATTTGAATGAACGAACTTAAATCCCAAGTTGAATACAGCTCCCTCGGTAATATTCTCAACAAAATAAGGATTGACTTCAAAAGCTCTAATGTTGTAGTCATACTCTGATTTCTTTTTTGCTTTTTTCGTAAAGGTTCCGAGCAAGGATTACACTGGCTTGCGCGCTCTTCTTCAAGGTACCACGCTAGTGGTGATCCAATGCTTGCCAAGAAAGCTTCGGCAAATCTGAAAACCACATCAATCAATAGACAAAATATAGACGAAGGGAAAGGAAGTCTGAAGAGAGACTTTTCGTAACACTTCTCCATTGATATTTGGCAATAACAAACATTTGACTATTCAACTTTCTTTTGTTCACACTTTCTTCTTATGCTTGAAAGGGAACTCCGTGCATGCAATCAATAAGCAATTATTGCAAAAACCTTTTAAAAAATTCTAATCAGCAAATCAGCTAAGCCAGTTCTATTCAAATCACATCAATTTCCCTGGAAACTTACCGTGCATGCTCAGGGCGTCTAAGATCCCTAAGATCCCTTACATCTCTCCCAAAATACTCAACATCACCTTGAAAAATCAGGTGTCCGATTTTGACACAAAGCGGCTAGAAAATGGAGGCCCTTCAGTTCTTTCTGGAATGGAGATCCTGGCAAGTCCCTACAACAAAAATCTATAGTTTTAAATCCAGCCTCAGTGCCAACGCGGGAATGAGATCTAGCAAATGAATACTTCTTGTGTATGATTCACAAGCTAAGTCAGAGGCAGAACAAATTAATACAACTTAACTTACTTGTGGTCAATTAATTTCAACTGAGCCATGTAGTATTCAAAACTGCGTAAATCATTCTTTTCGATGCTCCCAAATGCACTCACTTCTAGGATGTGTCTGGCTAGTAATAATTCGTCGCGTGTATATTCAGCTGCACCGGTCGGATTGGTGAGAATAGCCTATAGAATTGAAAGTGCGATGTTATTCAATAGTCAATCTTTCCTTTAAGTACAAGCTTAGAATTATTAGGTTTTGTGCAGTAAATAAAATGACTTACTTTGATTCGGTCCAGCATTTCTTGGCCACTTTTGTTGGGTGTCGTAGGAGGCCCAAGAAGTGAACAACTTTCATTCGAAAAGTTCGAATCCATAATCGAAGTCGGATGCTTTATTTTATTTGTAACAGCGAGCAGGTCCAGCGCATCCTATGTAGGCTTACAATGCAGAAGATGCACTAATTACAACGAAATGTGGTGTCACTGTGTTTTGGAATAAAAAACACCTTGCCGCAATTTACAGCGTGGAAATCCAACGTGTGCCGTCCCAATGAACTTTTGGAATTTTGCGGAGACTGGCGCCTTTTGAAAGCATGCACGTTCCCACCCCCATGCGTTCAACCCATCCGCATTTTTATGGCATGCAAGCAAAGGCGGCAATTGCAGCTTTTGATTGCAGCAGAGCAAAACTGCGCCTGTGATTGAACGATCAAAATAATTAAAACTATATACTCTGCTGTGCCTTCGTTTGGCGATTTGAAGACAAGTATTTCGTGATTTTTAATTTGTCGCCGTCCTCTACAGTGAATTGAACGATCAAAATAATTAAAACTATATACTCTGCTGTGCCTTCGTTTGGCGATTTGAAGACAAGTATTTCGTGATTTTTAATTTGTCGCCGTCCTCTACAGTTCCGTGCAAGCCCAGGATCAAAATGAGTGGAGGCGAGCAAATCCAGGTGCTAGCGGAAGAAACCGACAACCTTTTAGAAGCCCTGAAGAACAACGAAAAGAGTGAATCAGAAAAATTGGAGCTGGTCAGGAATCATGTCATTTCCGCTTATAACTTGAACAAAGGTGGAAAATTCAGACACGGCAAGAATGTAATGAACCTTGACTTTGACTCAAGTAAGTAATGGTACCTCTCATTTCATCCTAATCCCTTTTGTTCCGCTTGGCAATGTCAAATGTATGTACAATCCGGTAGACAAAACTACGCTTCGTTTGTTCAATGGGATTCAAGTAATCGGAAGCTAGTGAACCTATTTATTTGTGTGTATCATGTACACTTTCAACGTTTTTAATATTGATTGTCTATTTGTTTTATGCTTTATTACAGGTTGTGAATGGATAAACACTGTTAATCCACCCAATCTGGCTCTTGTTTCATCCAAGGATATTATCATCGTCGAATTTTTTACTCATTGTTGCATCAATTGTATTCATTCTATTGAGGATTTACATCAAGCTCATGATAAGATTGTGGCACAACGCCAGAAGTCAAGAACCATTGAAATGCGTTGTGGCCTCAAAGTTATATCCGTCCATTCACCCAAGTTTCCTCGTGAAAAGAATGCAGATTCTATTCGAGATTTTGTAGATCGAATGCAAATGAGCCACACAGATGTTGTAAATGACCCTAATTGTACCTTGTGGACTGAATGGCAAATATTTTGCTGGCCTACTATATTAGTATTTGGACCAAGCAGACATCAAACGTCTGCGAACGGACTCAATCTTTTGTTTGCACTTATGGGGGAAGGACATGGTCGGGCTATCGAGCATCTCGTGTTGAGTTCATTGCACATATTTGATGAAATGATGGATTTTTCACATGAGCCTGTATTTTCACCATCTGACTCCATGGTCAGTTTGACTAAAATCTTAAATCCGGCTACTGCATCAGCATCAACTGCGGCGTTCCTCAAATACCCAGGTAGCGGCTCGGTTTTAAATTTTAGCTTTATTTACTTCAAATAATGATTTCCGGTTTTGCATTTGGATTCTGAAGGTAAAGTCACCGTGTTCAATAATATATTGGTCATCTCAGACAGTGGAAACAATCGACTTATAATTTCTGACCGCGAAGGAAATGTCCAGGTGAGGGAACATATAGTTTGGAAATACATATTTAGAAATTATATTATTATGCTTATTCGATTTTGCGCGCAATGCAAAATCGAACTTTAAGAAACTAAATATTCCACCAAACAGGACATCATCGGAGCTCCGGCTCGAGGCTATGTGAATGGAAACTTTGACACTGCTCGATTTTACAATCCCCAAGGCATTGCTTTCCGTAATGATGATGAATTTTTTGTAGCCGATACCGGCAATCACTCCATTAGATTGGTAATACAAATATTTAAAATTTTGGTACTAACTTGAAGTTGTGCTCTCGGACTAACTTAACTACTTGTGACACGTATTTTTTTGGTAGGTAAGTTTGAAAACGAAGGCCGTAACAACATTGATATCACCTAATTGCGCTACAGTAGGGGACAATGAAACAGAAATTCGCCTCAAATCACCGTGGGATTTGGCATTTTATGGTGAAGAAGTGCTCTTAATTGCTGCGGCTGGAAATCATCAAATATTCGGCTATTTTTTTGCCGACTTGCAGCTATTCCGATCATTGTACATAATCTTATTAATAGCAATTTTATATTTTTTGGTTTGCTACATGCATAACTTACTAACTTCTTGTTCAGACATATCAAAAATTCATTCGACCTGGTTGCTGGTTCTGGAAAGGAAGAAAATCGAAATAATGTTTATCCATTAAAGTCTGCATTCGCTCAACCTAGCGGAATTGCAGTTAGTCACAACGTCAACGAAAATGACAAAATTATTTTTATCGCCGACGCTGAAAGCTCATCTATCCGATCGATTAATTCAGCAGGCAAAGTTATGGCACTCGTGGGGGGAAGCAAAGACCCATCGGTAATTTATACTAACCGAATGGTTTTAACAATAGGTCTTAGTTCTAGAGTTGTAGTTATAGCTGTTTAGGTTGGAAATGTTGAAGTTTCATTTTCACACTGAAATTTTTAAAAAAATTATTTCTACAGGACTTGTTCGCATTTGGTGACATCGACAGCTGCTCCTACGATGTTAAGTTACAACACCCTATGGGGGTGTGTTCAGGAGTTGGAGCCACTAAAATTTTTATTGTTGACACTTACAACCACAAGGTAAGTTTTCTCCACAACAATTTGTTTGTGAATTAAAATCGAGTTCTAACTTTGAATTGTGCTACAGGTGAAGATGATAAATTTGGAAACTATGCATTGCACAACAATTATCGGTGATGGGAACAGTGGGAACCTGACTGGCGCATTTAGCGGTTACATTGTTCCGAAAAGGTTATCCTCACAGAGTAGTCACAAAGTTGAGGCTCAGCAATTGCCGATTGCTATGGTAAGTGAAGTCTCGAAAGTGGTGACGCATATGCACACATTATATAAGTTTTGTATTGCAGTTAAATGAACCAGGTGGAATATGTATTGACGACCATCAAGGCCTCCTGTACATCGCGGATACTAATAATCACAGCATTAAAGTCGCGAACGTTGGAACCATGCATGTGTCTGAGGTTATATGCACCAATGCGAAAAAAAACAGCAACACTTTTCAATGAAATTAATAGTTTGGGTTTTATTTACTTACTTGGCATTTTCAGTTGGAGTTAAAAATCGATAGCATTGACTCGCAGCACATTCGTAATTCGCAACAGTCGTCAAAGTCAAACGATAATATTGATCAAGATTTTCAATTGGAGTTTCCATCAGGGTTTGCAGCTGATTTTGAAGTTAAATTGATTATACACCAAATACCGCTGAGCTTCGAGGGCGGGACATGGAAAGCTGTGTCAAAGACAAAATCTTCACCCATAAGGAAGGGCCCAGTGGAAAAACATTTAGAAGATTCTTATGCCTCAATTCTTTTGGAACACTTAAATTTGCAAATTGCTTCGGAAATTGGTTACTTAGAAGTAGATCTCTACTTGTGCGGAGAAAAAACTTGTTACCGCAGAAAGTTTCGTTTTATGCTAAATGTTAAAGAAACGTCCCAAACTTATGACAATTCAGTGTTCAGGTTACCCATCCTCAATTTTTATCCCTCCCCAGAATCACTGAAGGAGTAATAGTCAAACAGGGAATGTACAAAATGTGATCCTGTATTTACAAAGAGACTAAGTGACCGCCCTGGCTTGCCCGATGCGGTTACTTTAATTTGGTGGTGTGATAAATTTGGGTGACGCGTTGTTTTTAATTGTTAAAAAATTTGAAGTTCTAGACAACTAAAATAAATGTGTTACAATGTGTGAATTGTGAGAAGTACTGGAGATTTATCGAGAGAATCGAGGCGCTACTAGTATACTGATGAAGCGAAGCTACTTGCGAGGAAATTGGCATCAAAGCGTATGCATTACTCCGGCAACAGAAAGCCGGAATCGACTACTGGTGTTTGTCAAATCAGCCGCCAGGATGCAGCTTATTGCTTAGGAGAACAACTTCCGAAATTTAATTTTAAGTAAGAATGGCTTCCATCTACGTATCTATTTTTGTTATAACGTTACATACTTTGACTTTTACACAATCGGCTAAGTTGGAGAGTCCAGGACAAAATGAGACTATCAGCAATACAACCAATCCCATAAGGCGTGCAACATTCCAAGGTAGATGTCGAGTAATTTATGAACAAATGCTACCTAATAAAATAAACTAATCCTTAAAAATGGCCAGATTCTGCAAACTGGGGAAAGGATTATCCAAGCTGTAATTCGCAAACAAACAAGTTCATGTCCCCTATTGAAATAGTTACTGCAAATGTGGTCGAACTAGAAGACGCACAAACTGTGAACGTTTACTCCGGTGATCCCATTCAAAACTATTCGCTTTCAACCAGCTACAGAGCTGAAAATGGGATTCTAATCAGCGCCTGTGAGTACATTTTGGCATGTGTGTGTTGAGAATAGTAATTATTGAAACTCAGTATGTTGGCAATAGTAAACATTAAATTGGACCAAGGGATACTTTATGAAGCAACACACATTGTTGGTGCAGGAGCAACAGGATTTAGTCTGTTTCACTCAATGTTATTTTTGTTTTCTAAAACGGCACCGAGTCCCAATTCAGGGCTCTCATTACATCGAATTGATGGCAAGGTTTATCCTATGGAAATTGTTATGTTCTTCTATAACCCGAAGTTGTCTAAAATCACCACCCAGTTGTCTGTCATGGTAGAGGTAACGAGAAAAAAGTTTTGCAATGAAATATTGCTTTGTTGCGAACCCTGCTTTTTCTTAGATTCAAAAAGAGGAGAACCCAGTACTATATCCTGTATTGCAAGCCGCTGGCAAGATACTAAAGTCTAAATCTAAAACTGATCTTACTGTAGAGGTCAATGAACAGTTGAAGGCTGCGCAAGACGTTGTCGATAAGTTGAAGAAGGAACCAATCGATACTAATCTGACAAAGGTTAGTACGACTGCTTTTAGTGATCTACATTTGCAAAATGCTTACAATGTTTATATTATTCAGTACAGGGGCAAAGTTGCCAACATAGTTCGTGCAGAAAAAAGTTTGGAGAGCACAAAAGCTTTTCTGAGTACTCTTCTAAAACTAAATAAGGAAATAGTAGAGCAAGACAACCACACAGATCATATTCCTAAAATGATAGCCTGGTCAATTCTAATGAGAAAGATACAAGTTAACAGAGTGAATCGCTACGAGTGTCAGCTAAATATTATGAGGGAATTTTCAAGCACTAAGGGAAAGTCTATGGCCGGTTCAACTCGAAGTGAAAAGTTGAGGAATCTTGAAAAAATGATGATGACGAGTTGTGCTCCAGCCCGAAAGGGTGCAAAAAAGATAGCCGGCAACAAAGATAAAAGCAGTAGCATCCCTAAGGGTAAAGAAACAGCCGCTGAGAACCCAGAGGAGCCGGAAGACACTAGCGGAGGTCTAATCCCAGAATCCCGAAAACGACATAGAGGTCAAAGAAGACGTGGTCAAAGTGGCTGGAACTGGTGAAATTAATAATGGAACCAGTGCTGGAGCTGGAGGACGCAGGACATCAGGTGAACCTAACATTGAAGGTCCTAAGAAGAGTAAACAGCGTAAAAAGCGGTCCATAGGAGAAGGAAATATAACTGATGATGACGGAGACGGAACATTAGGGGAAGGAGCAGGAACAAATCCTGGTGCCTCAGCTGCTCCTCGTCGCCGAAGAAGTTAGAAGATCTTACGAATACATCAAAATCTATAATTTGGAAGAGCAATTGAGCAGAGCTAAGAAGGAACAGATGTCCTTGAAAAGTCTAGTGGACATGGAGAAAAGGAAGATGAGTCCATTGAAGAAAGCTTTCCATTTGAGCAATATAGATATACGGAATGCTCAACAAAAGATTACGGAAATGAAAAAAATATTGAATGAATCTCAAATTGGACCTGATTTTGAAATTAAAAGTGCAGCAGACTTAAAAAACAGGCTCAGGATCCAACGCATCTTGGAAATTGAGACAAATATAGCTATGGTTAAGCTTTATTTGACACCAAACTATAAACTAAACGTCCCGACAATTTTAATTAAATCACAAACTAATAATTTAGAAGCGTTTGCGTGATTTGAAAACGAAGGCTTTAATCGTGGCTTCACAAAGTGGGTGGAATGAGTCATTATTCATGTTCCAGGTAATCTTTTGGATAGCCGTTATACTGAGTTTATTTAACAACTTCTAGTTTCCAGGCTTCCTGGCTTCTCCCTGCGTTTGGTGGATACTACTTCTACAAAGGATCTAGTCCAATTCCTCCTTGCATTGAGCGCGTGCACACAATTGTTTTTACCAAGTCAATTGGGATTTCACAAGAACAATTCAATATTTTATCATCCATTC
>JAAXYW010001953.1:0-17891 GCA_036851895.1 Orthonychiurus folsomi
TGAGGAGAGGATGGGATTTCATGGAGCTTGTGTTGTGGGGTTTGATGGAAGTTGTGTGAATGTGTCTGATAGCTTTGCAGCTGCTCTTTTCGATCTCTGCTTGCAGAGTTTATTAGGAAATAATATAATACGCTATGTAATTGTTTATTTTGCGGACTACTCCTGTTGGGAGAAGCAGCAAGTGTCAAACATCCAGGGACCCTCCATGGTGCTTATTATGAAGGCCTGAATGCGGCTAATGAATTAAATTCGAGTGTAAATATTGCCGAGGAAGTCTGCGGAAATAAACAATAGCAGTGCAAACTGGGATTTCACTCTTTTGTAGGAATCAAATCTTCAGCTCTACTGAAGTTGAACAAATTCCAATAAGTTTCAACAAATTTTTACTTGCAAGTTTAAGAGTCTTTTACATAAATTAGTAATATACAAATATAAACAGACAAAGCTGAACTATCCCATATTACTTGATATTGACATGAATGCATTTGTAAATTGTGAGAATACATTTTGCAGGCAATTCATAGACTGCAGTAATTTTTGCAGATCCTATTGTTATTCCAATCGCCGAGATGATTCAGGCCAGCAGCAACTCAATTCAATAATTCTTTTCAAATTTTACGGAGTAAATTGTTTGATGCTTCCTTTGTATTTTTACATTTGCAGTGCCATTCAAAGCAATTCAAATCATTATTGTAGGTGTAATTCATATTTAGATCAAACATCGCGGACGATGGTGAGAGAATTGTAAATACATAACATGTGGACGCACTTTCATGGTCTGTTTTGTGAAAGTGTAATTGTGGACGTTATCACACAAATTGAATGCATAAAATAAACACTTTTAATTTGAAACAGAACTTTAATCATTGCACGTACTGAGCAGGATTTTGTAAAACTCATGGCAGGCTAAAATATTCAGTTTAACTATACGGCATTTCATCTAAAGAAAATTCAGTTGGCTGGCTTAACATTGTACGGTTTAATCAAATTAGAAAATTGGTTGTTAGCACCATGCAAATTGCATTCCCGCTTCTCTTTAGTCTGCAAATAGGAGTAATAAGTGGCTTTGATCTACTTCTAAATTTGAGTGAATTCAAAGAATGTGCTTTCCACGTCCTTGATTTCAGCCGAAATCTCGAATTCCAATACAAGACTGAAGAAATGCTTCAGCAAAATCAAGCACATCAAACTTGGACGATTTTTGTTTTCTTCGAAGTCAACAGAACTCATTATTCGCCCAAACTAACTGACAGGCCAAACATACCATTTCTCACACCCTGGAGAAATCGACTGCCCTGCAACTTGAATCTCATGCTAGAAACGTCAATGTCAGTGGCTCCCTATTCTCTGGACGACATCACTAACATAACTACAGTCTACAACCCTATCTCGATATTCATTGTTTACTCGAGGCACTCTCAAACCAAATTCGGTTTAACCGAGCACATGTGGAGGAAGGAAAGTCACTACTACGTACTTGGAAATGGAAAGCTTCGGGAAGGGATTCGGTCCGTCATAAATCCTTTTGACCCAATCCATGTCATTTATTATCCACATGATATCCACAGAATTGGCCTCAAGGATCTTCACAAAGTCTGGGGTGCGAGACATCGAGATTTCCACGGTTCTTACGTCACAACCGATCCACTCCTTCAGCAAACAAGTTGCAACAAGGACTTTGCAAACGATTTCCGCGAAGCGTCACGCATTACCTGCAATTTGCATTCCGCACTATTTGAAATCCTGTCCAGCATGCTTAATTTCACAATTGGTCCACAACCGCCCAAGACAACTTGGCTATTTGTACGAACGGATGGGGGGTACTTCACTCCAGATGATTTCCAATATCTTCGCGCGGTTTTCAACATAGAAAGTTCTCAGAAAAAACTAATATACTGCGAAGAACAAGACCTAATGACATATGAAGATGCTTTGATTTACTTCCTTCCATATGACGCCATGTTTTGGGCTGCTCTGTGCGTTACATGTGTATTACTTCTAGCTCTCCACCATAATAAGGGTGGATATTGGTTTAAACTAATCTCCATTTTTCTGTTGCAAAATGAGTTGTCATCATCTCAGAAGCAGCGCTTGGTGTTGGAAACACTTGTCAGTTTTATGGCTATTATAATAACGACAGGATACGAAAGTAGAGTGACAAGCATCATCACGGCTCCATCTGAGCCTACTGTTATTCCAACATTTCAGGAATTATGGTCGGCCGGCTTCAAAATTATGATCCCAGCTAAAATGAACCTATCCAAACCAAAAAATTTACCACAGGTGACCGAGTTTGACGCCACAACACTTGCAATTGCTGTCAGATTTGCAATCCAGGATGTACTCAAGAATGAGAGTGTCCGGCCTGAAGATATGATTCATTTTGTGCCTAATAGCGATGATGGAATGGATGATGGGATCGCAACTAAAAATGTAGCCATGTTTGTTGCACGGGAAGATGTTTTCAAAACTTTGGCGCACACTTTGCGTGCAATTCCAAACAAGCGATGCCATGTCGTACCGGAAGAGGCTCGTGGAATGGTTGGAATGGATTGGCTCATTAAGGGATACTTAAATCCCAGGATGATGGACATTTTGGAGTTGACCAGGGGCGCCGGAATTATTTCCATGCTAGTGGAGGGTTATCGGCTCAAGTATGTTGCTTTGCATTTTATGGCGGTCCACGACAGCATAGAAAAGGAGCCGAAGAAACTGTCACTCCGCTCTTGGAAAGTGCAATCAATTTTTCAAATGTATTCTGCATTCGTTTTAATATGTTTCTTGGGCTTCATTGCTGAAGTCATCATATTCGTTTGGAGTAGCATACAATACGCGCTATATTTCTCAGGAACGATTTAAAATATCGTAGATCGGTACAATTAAAAATCGCAATAGATTACATCTAAAACGTGCTGCAGTGGTGATTGCACACCACTGAACATTATTGTAATGTGCATCGTAGTGTATGTCGCACAATATTAATTGAAACTCCTTAATGTTATCAGTAACCACGTATTTTATCCTTAAGTTTAATGCGCTCGGCAACTCAATGGGCCCCGCCCAATGAATAGATGTTTAAGTGATTACTTGAAATTTATTTGTAAGCAATTGAGCAATTTCAAATAATTGTATTTTGTCATGGCGAGTACATATTTCCTTCTGTGCTCCTTTAGAGTGTAGCGGGTACTGAGTTTTTCAAAACCCGACCGCCCGAACACGGAGCCACGAGTACCCAACCCGCCCAAACCCGACTTTTTAATTTTTTCAAATACCCGACCCGGCCAAAGCCCGGAAAAACGTCCAACTCCAAAACCCGACCCGCCCGGCCGGGTACCCGGCAAATTTCAGTAAAACCCGCCCAACCCGATACCCGGTTTCAAAAAAACTCTAAATAGAAATTCAGATTCAATAGCTTTAGTTTATTGCTCAATGTCGTAAGAGTTAACTAACAGGTTACATACAGGATTAACATTAATACCACAAGTAATTAGTTACAATTATGTAATTATAATTGAAAGTGCAATTACATTTCCTATTACATTTACAAACTTCTTGTTTTTAATTTTTTCAAATTATAATTACAAATTGAAATTACATTTCACGAAAATAATTAGTTACAATTACGTAATTATAATTGAAAGTGCAATTACATTTCCTATTACATTTACAAACTTCTTGTTTTTAATTTTTTCAAATTATAATTACAAATTGAAATTACATTTCCTAAAATTACCAATTAAAATTGCTTTCTTTTATTAGAACCACCAATTAAAATTACAATTAAGTCTAGGATTTTGCTAATGTAATCAATTACAATTGCAATTACGTAATTTTAAATTGTAACTAATTATATTTTGTAATTGTAATTGGCCCAGGTCTGCTATTGGGGCAACATAAACTATCGATCAAGTGTGAATTTTACCGGGTCGGATAACCCGGAATATTTGCTCTTCAAACCCGACCCGAAATACCCGGTCGCAAAATTTATCCGCCCGGACCCAACCCGACTTTTTTAACAATTCTTGAAACCCGCCCGCCCAAAACCCGAAGTGATAAGTACCCAACCCGCCCAAACCCGGCCGGGTTCGGGCGGGTCCGGGTTTTACCGGTTCAACCCGCTACCCGCTATACTCTTCCTTACTAATAACAAGTTTACAGATACTGTTCGACCACTTGGTCGCTTGAAAATGATTTTGTAAATTGTTCGGACTTGTCCCGCTAAATGTAGCAACTTAAATGCCTAAAATCCCTATCTCTAATCCTTACTCAAGGAAAGGTAGACAACACAAGAACGTACAAAATTTTCTTGGTTTATTGTACTAACCTTAAATAATACTTGGATTTAGAATAGGGAAAATAATAAGGGGTGAACTCCAAAGTGAATCCGAAATAATTTGACTGGGCTTAGCTCTGCGCACTTGAGAAGCTGAAGGCGACGTATAAGTTCCACACAACTAAAACAAGGAGAGGTAGAGGCTAGTATGGAATGAGGAAATATAATATGAATGGAAAGGGGCAAGTAACGTTAAATGAATGAGAAACTCACATTTGAGACAAAATAACGGGAAACTGGAATCAACGGATTCCCTTGGCTTCTTTCATACAAAACCACATATTTTGACAATGAAATTGACATGAACATGAATAGAATTGATACATGCAAACAACAAAATAATGGCTAGTGGTACATATAGCAGATATCAAATAACGAAAAATGATTGCCGTGCACTTTTAATCTGAAAACTGGGACTAGAATTCGAACAGGGTAGACGGGCAATGTCGCGAGGCGCAGTTAGCACATCTACAAAATCACATGAAGGAAGCAAGTGGGTGGAGGACAGAATTGGGGAAAGGCGAGTTTGGGGAGCCACAGGTAAATTAACAAACACTGAGTAGGGGAGAATGTATGCTATGCAATTGTTTGTTTCGCAGAGACTTTTCTAGTCGGGAGAAGCAACGACTGTCAAATATCCAAGGACCCTCCATGGTGCATATTATCAAGGCTTGAATGCGGCTAATGAATTAAATTCTTGTGTGAATATTGCCGAGGAAGATCGAGGCCGGAAATAAACTTTAGCAGTCCAAACTAGCATTTCACTCTTTTGAAGAAATAATAAGTAAAATTTTCAACCACAAACCAACCCACCATAACCACCATTGAACCACTGAAACCATTGATCGAATATAGAGAATGCAAGCCCGGGTTATTTCCGGTTTCCCCGGGTTTCGGGGACCAAACCCCGGGGATGCATTGAACCCGGGTTTTCGTTTTACTGTTTGGCCGAAACAGCGCCACCTTTGTTTCAGAAAACTGTTGAGAAATCTACACTAATTTATAATTTGAATTAAGAACTCTGTGTTTCTGATTAGTTCAGTCTGGGCTGTGCTTTAAAATGGAAATAAAACTGAAAAATATCAATTTTCCCCTCCTTTGCGTATGTGCCATGGCGTGCAAACAAACACTAAACTAAACTCAAAGTCGAATTCTGTGTTGACAGTCTGCTAGATTTCATTTCCCAAAATTGTATATTTAAAAAGTCGGTGAAGTTGTTTGTTTTCCCCCAAAAAATTAAAATGACATATCTCATCTGTGACACTGATAGCTGTTTTGATTTGTGAAGTGACAGATTTGTCAATTTGAAATTTTTGAGGAAAGGCATAAAATTCACTGAAGTTTTAAATGGAGAATTTTGGGAAAAACAAAAACTTCACCGGCTTTTTAAATATTCAATTTTGGAATACTAAATCGAGCAGAATGTCAACACAGATTTCAACCTTGAGCTGAGCTTTTGCCTTGGCTCGCAGCAAAGGACAAAGGAGGAAAAAATTGATAGAGCTAAGTTATCCAATGACGTACTAATCATCTCTGAACGACTTGTGGGTACACTCCCAGATGGAGGGGGCCACACTGTGATTTAATTACAACACGCTCTAAGCTAATGTCATCTAGTAAATAAATTAAGAAACGCCGGGGCCAAACCCGGGTCCCCGGAGCATCGAACCCGTAAAACCCCGAAACCCGGGTTTGTAAATTCGGTCCGGGTTTGCATGCCCTAATCGAATACTAAGCAATTTCAACGAATTTTTGCTTTCCAGGTTAAGACTCTTTTACATGAATTGGTAATATACAAATACACTAAACAGACAAAGGCGAATTCATCGCACTACACATAATTTATATAAATGTTTGGGTAAATTCTGTGAGTACATGTTGCAGGCAATTATTAGACTGCAGTAATTTTAGAACATCCTATATCAAATCCCCGAGCAACTCAGATCAATAATCGTTTTCAGATCTTATAAGGTAAATTGTTTGATACTCCCAGCTTTTCCCTTCAAAGCATTGCTGTCGTTGTGTAATTCACATTGAGATCAAACATGGCGGATTGTGGTGAAGGAAATGTAAATACATCGAATGTACGCGCACTTCGTGGTCTGCTTTGTGTAGTGTAACTGTGGATATTGATAGTTGCACATAAATTGACAGGATGAAATAAACATTTTTTATTCAAAAGAGCCTTATCAAATCCACGCTATAGGCAGAGTTGTGTAAGACTCATGACACAGGATAAATAATAGGTTCAGTTTGAACACAAGGCATTTCATCTGGAGAAAATTCAGTTGGCCGGCTTAACATTATACCGCTTAATAAGTTATAAAATTGGATGTTAGCAGGATGCAAATTGCATTCCTGCTTTTCGTTAGCCTGCAAAGAGCAGTAAATGGTTTTGATCTACTTCTAAATTTGAGTGAATTCAAAGAATGTGCTTTCCACGTCCTCGATTTCAGCCGAAATCTTGAATTCCAATACAAGACGGAAGAAATGCTTCAGTAAAATCAAGGAGATCAAGCCTGGACGATTTTTGTTTTCTTCGAAATCAACAGAACTCACTACACACCCAAATTAACTGACAGACCAAACATACCATTTCTCACACCCTGGAGAAATCGACTGCCCTGCAACTTAAATCTCATGCTGGAAACATCAAGCTCAGTGGCTCCCTATTCTCTGAAGGAAATTACTAACATAACCACAGCCTACAATCCTATCTCTATATTTATTGTTCTGCAGTCTGAAACTACATTGTATGTAACCCGGCACATGATTTTGATGAGAACCCACTACAACACACTTGAAAATGGAAACCTCCGGAAGGATATCGGTCTATCATAAATCCTTTTGACCCAATCCATGTCATGGACTATCCAAATGATATCCACAGAATTGGCCTCGAGGAACTCGACAAATTATGGGGTGCCAAAAATCGAGACTTTCATGGTTCTCACGTTGCAACCTATCCACCCCTTCAGCCAAAAACACGTTGCAACAAGGACTTTGCATCTGCTTTCTCTGATTTTAGTGAAGGGCCACCACGCATGAAGTGCAATTTGCATTCCGCACTAATTGAAATCCTGTCCAGCACGCTTAATTTCACAATTGCTCTACATCCAGCCAAACGAGATACAACTTGGCTAGTTGTACGAGAAGCAGGGACAGGAGGACACCTCGCTTCATATCAATTTGAACATCTTCGCGCGGTTTTCAACATAGAAAATTCTCAGACAAAACTAATGTACTGCGAGGAACGAGACCTGATTACATATGAAGATGCCTTACTTTTCTTTCTGCCATATGACGCCATGTTTTGGGCTGCTCTGTGCGTTACATGTGTATTACTTCTAGCTCTCCACCATAATAAGGGTGGATATTGGTTTAAACTGTTCTCCATTCTCTTGTTGCAAAATGAGTTGTCGTCATCTCAGAAGCATCGCTTGGTATTGGAAACACTCTTCAGTTTCATGGCTATTGTAATAACGACCGGATACGAAAGTAGAGTGACAAGTATCATCATGGCTCCATCCGATCCTGCTGTTGTTTCAACATTTCGGAAGTTATGGTCAGCCGGCTTCAAAATCATGATCCCAACAGAAATGAACCTATCCAATCCAGAAATTGTACCTCAGATGCCCGAGTTTTTTGCCCCAAGGTTTGCCGTCCAAGACGTACTCAGAAATGAGATTCGGCCTGAAGATATGATTCACTATGTGCCGGATTACAGTGAGGCAATTGTCAAAAGTATCGCAACACAGAAGGTAGCCATATTTGTTGCACGGGAACATGTTTTCAAAATGTTGGCTTACACCTTAATTGTAATTCCAAGCAAACTATGCCATGTCGTGCCGGAAGAGGTTCGCGCACGGCTTAAATCGAATTGGCTCATTAAGGGATACCTAAATCCCAGGATGAACGACATTCTGGAGTTGATCAGGGCTTCCGGAATTATTTCCATGCTAGAGGAGGGTTATGGGTGGTATTATACTGCTTTGCATTATATGGCGGTTCACGACAGCATTGAAAAGGAGCAGAAGAAGCTGCCCCTCCGTTCTTGGAAAGTGCAATCAGTATTTCAAATATATTCTGCATTTGTTTTAACATGTTTCTTGGGGTTCATTGCTGAACTCATCATCTTCGTTTGGAGTGACGTGCACTACGTGATTCATTTTTCAAAAACAATTTAAAGTATCGTAACTCGACGGAATTAAAAAAATTCATCGGATGATGATGATATTTTAAAAAGTGTTGCAATAGTAATGGCACAGTATTGTAATGTTGTGTATCGTAGTATATTTCGCACAATATTAATTGAAACTCTTTAATCTTATCATTATCCAGGTATTTTAACCTTAATTTTAATAGGCTCAACGGGCCGAATGACTAAATGTTTAGGTGTTTACTTTAAATTGTGTAATTGAAAGTAATTGAACAATTTAAAATAATTGTATTGTTTTGGCGAGCGTATTTCCTTCTATGTTCCTACCACCACATATATACCTGATAAAAGTGCAGAAGTTTTATCCTCACGTTTCTTTGGATTCACAATTTATTAACATTTTCCAGTTTTCTGGGTTCTCAACTTACACTTCCACAACCACTGCTGGCGAACTTGTCCGTACTAACTATTCCGACTGACTATGCACCTAGTGCTCGTTTTCTTAAACATCATTGCTCGTCGCAATGTGCTTCATTTTGTTCTAACAACCATTCTTGAGAAATCCCCTTGGTATAAGTTTGTTAAGAAATGCATTTTCTCACGAGAGGTGACCATTACAACCAGGGCCGGACTGATAGCCAAAGGGCGCGTGTGTGCAACATGGGCTGCTGGGGCGTCGGGTAATATTTAAATTTTGAAGGACAATGTTATGCCTAGTTCCCATGTGCGCGATTTTACTCGCGAGTTCATGCGCGAATTTGGTCGCGACGCATGAGAACTGATCCGCGACGGCGTCGCGACTTCGGATCGCGCGATCGCCCAAACTCGCGAATTTGGGCGAAAATCGCGCGTCGCGAGGAGTTAAAATATTTCAATTTTTTCGCGCCTTTCACGCAAATTCTTTTGATTTCAAAGGTTTCCCTTGGCAACACGCTACTTTTGTGTGTAATACAAATACTGTTTCTGCATTTCGAGGAAATTAAATTTTTGCAAAATGTGATAGAAATAACAATGCCTTTGAGAATAGGAAACGAACGCTTTCAAGGCGAAATAAACCGTTAAAACGGTGCAAAAACCGAGCACATAATGATAATACGCAAAGCAAAGTAGTCAAATGTGTAGCAACTAAACCAACAGACAGGTAGATTAGCTAACTGCAAACTGCAAAGCTAATTATGACATTTAAATGGCATTAAGCAAGCAGCACTCAGTTTGCATAAAACCTAGTGCAGCCTTTCGTTGTCAAGCAAACGTTAATTGTTGCATAACCGTACACTCCCCAAGCATAAACCCCCCGCCCTTTCCATAGCAAAAACTGTCGCGGAAAAAACCGGAGTATTAAATGGTATTTAGTAGGAAGCAGCATGCTCAATCTAGCCAGTCCGCTGTGAAACTAATTCTAGCCAGCTAATCTAGCCAGCTAGCTTCAAAACTAATTCTAGCCAGCTAATCTAGCCAGCTAGCTTCAAAACTAATTCTAGCCAGCTATTTTAGCCAGCTAGCTAAAATTGTCTCCGGAAATAGTCTACTAATCTCGGACTATTAAATGGTATTAAGTAAGAAGCAGCACGCTCAATGTAGCCGCTTAGCTCCAAAACTAATTCTAGCCTACTAATTTAGCCTATTAATCTCGGACTATTAAATGGTATTAAGTAAGAAGCAGCACGCTCAATTTAACCGCTTAGTTCCTAAACTAAATCTAGCCTACTAATTTAGCTTACTAATCTCGGAGTATTAAATGGTATTAAGTAAGAAGCAAAACTAAACAGCAACTGATTTAGCCAGTTCAAATCTAGCCCTCAACCCTCTTCAAATCTAGGGTTGCCATGCGTGCAATTTTCCCAACACAAGAAACGTAACAGTTTTAGTGTGCTTCCTACTCAATGTCATCATAATGTCATTTCTGACCCCTCAGATACCGTTTTGTAGGAAGCAATGCATAAGCAGCCATGCGCTAATGTGTAGCCCTTAAGTTGGAAGCGACATGCTGCATCTCACCAAATACCCTCAGCTGACATTAAGTAGGGGGCAAAGTGAGATGTATCTCTGCTTCCAACGTAATGTTTCCGCCTAGCTTCCACGATTAGGTTTATAAATAACACGCTGCATTGCTTCGTGAGGTACATCATGGAAGCACCTTGCTTCCAATCCCGGTTTTAATTCCAATCAATTTTCGTCACCGAAGCACTATGAAGCGCCAGTTAGGTTCTAATGCCAATGAACGCTCCAAAAAGCGCATCGGACAGACAGACAGACGGACGGACGGACGGACAGACGGAAAATACGATCGCAATACCTGTCCCACATGCTAAAGCATGTGTGCTCGGTAATAAAGGTGCGTGGGTGATGAAGCAATAACTTTTTTAAAAAATGATATTATTATTTGCAATTGTGGGCCAATCGCTATTACGGCTTGAATATAAAAATACAAATGTGCGCTGCTATTTTTGTGAGATATCACACAACTCATATTAATATTCGAATTTTCACTAGGTCGGTTTAGATTTTAAATTGTTTGATTCCATGATCTCATTTTTCTAAATTATGGCTAATTTTTTAGTTTAAAAAATAACGGCTCTACAAACATTATGGCAAATTGGGTCAGCGGAAGCAAATAATTGTGAAAGCAGAAAAAAGTAAAAAAGTAGCTTGCACTGTACAAGTTACCGTCATTCAAAAAAAAATTATTTGCCAGCGGCTACCTAAAAGTTGCGATTGAAATCGCGAGTAAAAACGCGTGCATGTGAACCACCCCGCGAATTTGGTCGCGGCTGATTCGCGAGTTCAGCGCGATTGCGCAAAATCGCAGATCGGCCCCAAACTCGCGACACAAAATCGCTTGCATGTGAGCTAAGAGCTAGGCATTAGACTTGAAATATATTTCAAGGGCTTTGCTGAGGTGTAATTGAGCATCGGCGTCCTTATGAATCTAGCTACTGTAAATAAAATGCCAATGGCCAATTCCATAATGATAATTAAATATTTTAAGGGCGCCGATGGCTTGGGACGCACGTGTGATTGCACACGTTCGTCTTATGATCAGTCCGGCCCTGATTACAACTTACAACTCGTCCGAGCCTTGGAATGGCACAGCAAGGGGCACTCTAAATCAATGAAAAACGCAGTCAGTATCGCTGGTAAGCTAAATTAGTAGGAAGTTGATCAATGCATTGATCACAACATCACTCATAATGGTAGGGAATGAAAGATTTTGTATATGCATACGGTCCATAAGACCACATAAGATTTTGGCAAGATTTAAAGTACATTCGATCCACTATTCTCTGAAGTTGTCCACATTGCCAAAAAGATTGGATGACATTTTTGGACCTTACCATTACCTCAACGCAGAGCCTTGTGGAGGCCTAAAATACCATGAAAGCTAATGCAACTGTAGCGAACATTACAATTGGAATGCCAGATGAATCGTACAATCTCAAAAACGTGAACATGCAGGAAACAATCAAAGCGAGAACAATGCATAACCAGATGGGAGACGAAATTTGGTTAATGTCCAATAGATGCCTCTGCAACATTTGCTTGCTTCTGTAAAGGATTTGTATTTGTGCGGACGGTGGAAAAGGGATCTGCCAGGGGTAAGGGAAAGCAAAGTGCAGAGCAAGTGATGGTAGTACATGCCGTACAATATTAATTGAGACTTTTTAATTTTCTCAATGACCCCGTACGTTAATCTTAATTTTAATTGTCAGGGTAACTCATGGGGCCGAATGAATAAATGTAAGGTGAATATTAAAACTGCGTAATTGTAAGTAATTGAACAATTTGAATATTTGTATTTTGCTTTGGCGAGAATATTTCCTTCTGTGTTCCTACTAACACATTTACAGATATACAGATAACACATAAAAGTGTAAAAGTTATCGTTTCACAATTTATTAACATGGCATGTTTCTGGGTTCTGAACTACCTATCTGCACCCGCTGATGAACATGTCCGTAATAATTATTCCGACTGCCTAGTCCTCGTTTTCTTGAACATTATTGGAGGTCGTGATGTGAGTAGTTATGTCGAAGTATGCCACGCAATTTGAAAGATAGGACAAGCCTTGCTATATAGTATAGCCATAGGTATATCCAAGGAAATGTATGTAAATTTACATGGTATGCTAATAACATGTAAAATTTAAAAACGCTGCCCAACTTTTCTCCGAGATCCGCGCGAAAAGTGATGTGAATCCACCCAACCCAAGTGAATGACATAAAGCAATTGATTTTTCTGTTTTAACCCAATAAATAAAAGGATGGTAAACAATGGAGAAGGAAATAAAAGAGTTTGTCCTCCGCCCGTCGCAGTTTAACTTGCCCACCCGTCGCGGTTTAGCTGTTCCAACCGAGATTTCAATCTTGGAGACCCTTGTGCACGGTGAAGGGGGATAGTAAATCATACATCTTCCCTTGCAATGTACGTACAGGAGACCCTTTAGCCGTGTGCGCGAAGAATGAACGGAAAAATTCGGAACTTTGTTTTCCTTCGTCCTGAAAAATCCTTCGTCGCCAGAAATACAGAATCCTCCGCTTTAAAAATACAAATATTAATGAGAACGTTGACATGAATTACGTTGATTGTCATCTTAATATTGACAATCAAATCGCACAGTGTTTAACAAAACACGGAGCGTTCCTAATTCCTATGCAATGCATGACAATTAGGAGTATATTACAAGTATATAACGCAGCATTACTTGTTTTTATTGTTATACTAGATAACTTGTCCACGCTTCACGAAGCCTTACGCAAGATACCATTACGGTTATTGGTGTACTAGATAACTTGTCCAGCCTTCGCGAGGTCTTACACATAGATATTATTTGATTGAAATGTAGATTTTATACGTTAATAAAGGTCAATCAACATACTCACTAACTCACTCCTCACTCACTCACTCACTCACTCACTCACTCACTCACTCACTCATCTACGCGATCATACCATGTATGTCTGTTAGGACATTTTCCGGTACACTATAATAGCTGGATGAGAACATAAGCCCAATAAAACGGATTTTTCAAGAAACGGTGCGTTAGTCTACTTTTGGAGTTTATACCGGCAGCATCATGGAGAGTGAGCTAGCAAAAACGGAAATCATGTAAAATGAAGCAGTGAAAATGGAGAGCGAATTGGAAAAGCTGGAACGCGAAGTCGCAAAAAAGGAAAGTGAACTTTCAAAAAGGAAGAAGAGCTTTCAGCTTGGAAAAAAGTTGGAGAAGGAAAAAAAGTTGGAGAAGGAAAAAAGATGCGAGAAGAGAGAGAAAAGAGAAATATTGAGAGACAGCAAAGGAAAAAAGATGAAGTTATTGCTTGGAATTTGTGTACAAGTAAGTTCTCTCGAAAGTCCCATTTGACTCGTCATGCAAAGGAAAGGAAAACGCATAAATTAAAACTCTTGGAAGGTTTTATGACAATCCATTTGGAGATCATAAGCCGGTAATTCCTAGATTGAAGGCTTGAGACGGGTTCAAGCAGACCAGTATCTTACCTCATCTCAGACCTTTTGGAGATGTGTCTATGGAATAATGCGTAAAAATGCAATTATTGAAAATGTACAAATAATACAAAAAAATTGTGTATTGTTTAATAAAATTGGCATGATGGAAGTCATAGATTGGATGTTTGTCTCACGTATTTTATGCGTTAACCAAATATTGTTCGCATGTATATTAATACACACGTTTCATATCTTGGCATTTTGGTTTCAGAGTGGCGCCAAACAACATGTCGTTCCAAAGCTCTAATATAACTCTTGGCAGTTCATCTGCACCAGGCTCATACTGCATATATTGTAGGCGAGCGTTCTTTAACATAAAAGATCATAACAATCATTTGTCAACTTGTTCAAAGTTTAGTATGCATTATCCAAACAATGTATTCGTAGACAGGGCTAATTTGTATAATCCAGGCAAACTATTAGTGTATATTCCGAATCCAGACAAGGAAGAATACGAATCGAGAGAAGAAGATGCAGAAACTGGATCCGGGGAAGGCGAAACTGAAGAAACTGAAACTAAAGAAGGAGAGAGAGAAAGCGAGCAAGAGAGAACTGAAAATGAATCAAATTCTGAACGCACATCTGCAAGCGACAATGCTCCAAGTAATAGCCCAACCAGCACTAGCTCTGAATTCCAAACAAATAAAATTATATTGCATAAATTAGAAACATGCAGAGTGCGACAAGCCGTATCTCTTGCGCAATTTGGAGGAAAATCAATGACAGTACCAGAATTAAAAAATCTCGTCTTCGACTTTGAAGAAAACCAAGTTGCCAATATTACACTAAATGCTGTTGACTTAGAATTGGTTAGAAATTTGTTTGATGCAATGTTTTATAGAAAAGTAACGTTGAAACGAAGTACATTTTTTGAAATTTTAAATTCAATTGTTTGATTTATTAAGGTTATAAATGTGTAATATGTATAAAAATACATCAATTTGTAAAACACAATAAAGCCAAATCAAAACAATACAATGTTTATTAAAAACGCAAGGACTGGGCCGTTTTGGAGCAACACTCTTCTTTTCAGACTTGTATCTTCAATACAATATTTGAAGTAGTTTGACAACCAAAACTACGGACGACAATCTTCTTTAAGTTTGGGTGTAAGATGAATGTCGGACAGTTTAGCAATACAGCTTGCAATGCTTTCAATCTGATCATCGCTTGCACGCCATAACTTCTCTCCGTTAGGTGTCTCGACAAACTTTTTTAAAAAGTATAGATTCTGATTAATAGATTCGTCTCGGCGTATCTAGCTGCTGTCACTATCTTCATCGTCTTCTTACATTTTGTCATTCTCTGAACCATCTGCACTATCTTCAGATTCTGTATCGTCTTTGGAGTGTTCACGTTTATCTTCGGTATCATCTACACTTTCTTCCGAGTCTTGTACACTCTTTCTAGATGCGCTCTCTTGATCAATGCCATTGCTTGTATCACGATCTGATTTATGCTGAGTAACACTGCTGTCATTTACTTGCATGTTCAAATTTTTGCAGTTCTCTGGTGGATAGACTTGAGAAGTGTAATTTGATTGCTTCGATATAAGCTTGTGAACAATCGACGATTTCATATGACGAGCCAGGTTATCTTTCCGTGCGAATATTTTTCCACAAATGATGCAAGTATGCATGTTTACAGCTTGATGAACTTGTAACTAATGAGATAATAATGTACGTCAGATGCTATAAATACTATTAGTCAGTGAGTGAGTGAGTGAGTGAGTATGTTGTTTGATCTTGATTAACATCATGTTTACAATCTTGTACAATTTTCATACTCTGCAATTAGCTCAATGCATAACGCATTATGTTGCTCCATTAAATTAGGTTTTAAATTAGATTTTAAATCACAACTAAATACAATGACAATAAAATAATTTTATTGTTAAAGGTTAGATAGAAATTGGATAGTTTGATTCAAGGCAAGTTATTATAATGCTTGATCAGATATTTTGATATGTGTATAACAGTAGAACATTTGTTTTGGATTTTACATTTCCCGCTGGTCTCTTCTTCTTCTTCTTCACTGTTATAAAATTGAATATATTCTGGCGAATTTATAACATGTCTAACTGTCCTGAAGTATTGATCAAAACTGTCTTTTCTATTATATGTCTGATTGCAGATTTTGCATTCGTACATGGAGGGTCTTATTCTGTTTGTCCTTTTTCCATTTTTAAAAATCGGTCTATCGTGTTTGATGTTGCCGTGACGTAACAATAGATATTTACGAGTATAACCCTTCATACACAGTGTACACCAATGTAATTTTAATCTTTTCCAGTAAAGTATTGCTTTTTGATGATTTTCCAAACAGCTCTCGATTGAGCTCTCATTAGTGCAGAGAGACTTGCAGAGTGGACACTCCATTTTTCTGATTCACTCTGAACAATATTAGTGATGTTGACGGTTTAAACTCCAAAAGTAGACAGGCACTATGTTTCTTGAACAATCCGTTTTATTGGGTCTATGTTCTCACCAAACTATTATACTGTACCGGTAAATGGAGCCATTTGATATAGATGTCCTCCCAGATATCCATCATATGATCGGCTAGATGAGTGAGTGAGTATGTTGAAAGATCTTTATTAACGTATAAAATCTACATTTCAATCAAATAATATCTCTGTGTAAGACCTCGCGAAGCCTGGACAAGTTATCTAGTACAACAATAACCGTAATGGTATCTCTGTGTAAGACCTCGCGAAGCCTGGACAAGTTATCTAGTACAACAATAACCGTAATGGTATCTNTAGTATAACAATAAAACAAGTAATACTGCGTTCAATACTGCGTTCACGGTATTTTAAAAATATGTTTCCATGAGCTGTTTCTTCTCCATTGCACGACTGGGGCTCGGAGAAACCAGAGCCGGTACTTTTATTTGATGAAAGGAATGCCGGAAACGTTTCGAATACATTCCATTGTTAATTTATTGTACAAAATAAAATCTTGTACAGGTGTTCACAGGATTGTGAACACATTCCTTCGTACTGGGGTAGTTTAAAAATTCTTGATTGAATGGTTGCAGATGTTCACAGGAAGCATTCCTTAATTTATTGACTTTGAAAAGATACAGAGAAAGGAATGTAAAAGTCAAGTTACTTAATTTATGTCTCTCTAGCTATACTCATAATTGCCATGCATTGCACAAGAAATAGAAACGCACAATGTTTTGCGTGAGCAAAACACAATGCGATTTGATTGTCAATGCTAAGTTGACAATAAACGTAATTCATGACAACGTTCTCATTAACGTTTCCCAAAGCAGAGCGGTCAAGACAGAGGAAAACAAACAAAAGATTTTCCATTCCTCCCCGAATTTCTCCTTTCATTCTCCGCGCACAAGGGTCTCCTGTACAGTACATGGAAAGAGAGGATCTCCGAAACCCCTCCGCGCACACTGTACGTACACAAAATATTTTCCGTTCAGTCTCCGCGCACACTTTACGTACATGTAAAGAGCCATTCCTTTCTTTCATTTTCCTTCCAGGTAGCAAAAGGGTCTTCCTGACTGACTGGTTAGGTTGGTAGTCCCTTTAAGCTTATAATTCATTGAAATTTCCAAACGTGACGGTGACTTATTGGGATAGGTCGGATGTTTTCTTTCCCCAACATATTTTAATTAATGCAAACCAAATGATGAGCGAGTTGGCGATTGGGCGAGCGTTTGACGTGCGGGCGAGCGTTTGAAGGGCGGGCGAGCGTTTGAAGGGCGGGCGAGCGTTTGACGGACGGGTTGGCTTGATATTTGCCCCATGATTTGCAGCATAGATTCGTAAAGCCTATCTTAAGTTGGCCGTGCACACCCGTCCGCAAAGATTTTCCATTGCTCCCCAAATTTTATCAGATAATAAAAGGGTTCACCCCGTCCCTCGTTGGCTGG
>JAAXYW010001954.1:0-17883 GCA_036851895.1 Orthonychiurus folsomi
CCAATTACATGGGTGTTATTTACCCCGGGAGCTAAATTGCCTTTCTTCAAGTAAAAATACTTGCTGCCTTCACCGGTCAAGTCAATTATGTATGTTCTATACATTCTTGGAGAGGGCGGAAAGGTAACTTGTCAAAGCGGAGCTGTTGTGGTGAATGGGGCGGTTGGGGAATGATGAAATGTGTAATTGTTATTCATCGAGTAATGAAAATCAGGTTTCAGTTCAGTCCCAGTGGAGCCAAGGTTTGTTGGGATTACTTCAAATGAATATTGTATTTATGTTGTGATTATTTGAATGTGTAACTGCCTTCAAATTGTTCAAATGAATGAGTGAAGTGAGGAACATTGAATTACTTACTTCTCTTGTTAGTTTTATGCATCTTAATCAATTTAAAATCCTCGCCTTCTTTTCCTCTACCTATCATCACATAAAATGGGTACTGGGGATGAGATCTGACCTCAAGCATTTCATACATATGTAAACGTGTAGCAAACGCCTCTTTAATTCCTGGCTTTCCGTACTTGGTATTTGTTTTTTAGGAAGTAAAAGGCGTTCAAAATCACTACTCGATGAGATTACTATTTAATTTGGCATCTTATGAATTTAAGTCATGATTTTGTATTTGAAATCCCGTGCATTGCCTTCGTATTCTGTGTGTCAATCACCCAGTAAACTTTTACATTACTATACATTTCGTGGAGGTGAGATTCCAAGCGTAGAATTAAGCAAAGAAGTTCCGACCTCCTCGGTAATCCTGAACACAGTCATTAAATTTGACTTAGGCAGGCGCATTCATGTTCAGAATGACAACAAAGGCACGGAGGGAAAAAAATTTTGCGTGCATAAAGTCAGTCCGGCCTAGGCCAATTGCCTCAGTTTTAAATATTGGGATGTGAAGCAACTCGTTTTTTTTTCTTAGGTTCATCCATACATAATTTACACATTCGTTTCCTCCCCATCTGTCTCCAAAGAAAGTAGACATTGACTGGAGAAAGGCAAAAAAAACTTGAGGGAGAATGATTTGTAGCTTCAATGGATAATGTACATAAGAAACGGATGTTATTAATGTTGAAATGATATTCCTTTGCATTTTGGATGATGGGATGAAGGAATAACTGGTAGGACGAGCTTAATGCGCTGCTCCAACTGACAGACCACAAAGTTGAATTTAATGCCTTTCAATATGATCAGACGTTTTTGGCATGGGTTTTTACTGTGGGGATGAGCTAAAGGTATTTAATGCTCAGGAATTTTATGGCACCTTGCTGAGTCTTTGCCTTTGAAAAAATCCCGACTGGTGATGGACTGACTGGTTGTGGCTGGTCAGATTTATTAGTGCATTTTATGGTAGAGGGGTGCTTCCCTTCAACATTACATAATTAGATTGCCTCAGAGCAAAGAGGAAATTGACCACAAAAGTCAACGTGTCCATGTCAGATGACGGCGAAGACGTGTGTGAAACAGTCCATGTAACCACAGGGGAATGGACGATGGAGGAATGAAGTCTTTATTTTAAATTTGGTTTAAAATTTAACAAGTCCGATGGACTTTTCACGTACGTTGGCAGTGGAAATGAAACTTCCTTTTTAAGATTGAAGTTTTCTTAAGGAGCTAATGAAATATAGAACTACTTTACTACTACTACTACGGTTGGAGATGAGGGTGAATGAAGTGAAGATTTCCTCAGAAGCTCCCCTTCACAGTAGGGATCCACATTTTCTCAAGGCAATATTTCATTTTATAACCATCAATCTCATCAAATGCGTGCACTGCTACGGACGCAATGACTTGACTATGTAATGTGTTGGTTTTTCAACCTGTATTATCCCTCATGACTGACGATGGTAATTAACACGAAAGTATTAGGAAGTTTTGAGGTGCACTTAAATATGATTTCCTTTTCACTCTTCATCTTTTCCACGGGAGAGTGGAGCGAATAATTTTATAGTTTTCAACTATAATTAAGGTGAATATATAAAAGTTTCATGGGCTACTGGAACTGATGCTACTTTAAATATGATTGCCAAGAAAAAAAATCATACATAATTATAGAAATGTGAATATCAATGCTTACCTGGTATTCATTTTATTGGAGCTGGGGATATTTTGGGATGATAATCCTCTATAAATACTTTTGTTAATCACAATTTGTTCCAAAATCCGGGGTAATAACCGGTTCCGGGTAGATATCGAAGGCAGGTACTTAAGGGCAAGGTACTTGGTTTCAACACAGGTTGATTGTTGTTGTTTTTAAGGATTGTTCTTTATCACAAGGAGTCACGAGTATTTTTGGAGTTGGATTTGTCTTTTTAGGAATTCACCACTTGTTGTATAATGAAGATGCTGGAGTAGATTTTGACCACGTGGTGGAAATGTTCGACAAACGAGTCTGATGAGTGACTGAGTAGAAAAGTGTGAGTCTGAAGAGTTTTAAGTCGTTTTCCACCTGTGTGAAACAGTTAGTTCCTTTGGGATTTTTTAAAGGAGGGGGGGTTTGGATTTATACCTACCTTCTGTGGGAGACTCAAACTTGAATTGAAGGAAGAAGCCTTGGAGCTCACCTTGCCGGTTGAGCATTGATGAGGGAATCCTCCTCATACATTATCCCTTTACCTTATGCCGGGTTGGGGCAGCTGTGTGCTGTATCTGGATGGACAGACAGGCCGTTGCCCTCTAACCCAACTATCAAACTTATCTCCCCGGTATCTGTAACATACTGTCTTCTTCATTTTTTTAATCACTGAACCGTTTTTTGTCAGAAAAACTGCGGCTTTAACCTTAACCTCCACCGTTATTAAACTCAATGTCTTAATTACAATCTTTGACTTACTTTTGTTCCATTGTTGTGTCTCTCATATGTTTATTTTTTATGATGGGACTAATAATTTACACAAGGTGAAGCCTCGTCCGTAAAGAAAGTAGGGGAATTTACCTCACTTGGCTTTCACCCTGAAATACATGGCAGAGATTGACGCCGATAATTTATTGTAATTATTTGCATTTTTTGAAAATAAAATTTTGGAGGTTAAGAGTATGTGTTTTCGTATGGAGACGGGTAGTGATTAATTTTTGCAATGGGTTTGTAATTTAGAATCATTCTGAATTCAAGAAAGTAGTTTAATCCGAAATTTGATGTTAATGAGCCGCAAATATAAAGGAGACATCCAGGCCATGCAATTATTATGAATGACAATTAAAAATCTGTCCTTGACATCCAATTTTTCCTTTTATTTCAAGTTCTATTTCCACCCTTTTTGAGAATGAATAGGGCGAGGGAGCTTCTTCGTACTCGTTGAGTGATTTTGATGTCCACTTAAATTAAATAGGACGACAAGGAAAGGACGACCGAGTTGTGGAAGGGCTAAATAGAGAGAAGTTCTAATTTTCAACCTCGAAATCACAACCAAATTAATGGACAGTGTGCTCCCATTCATGTTGATTGTTTTCCATTGTTTTAAAGTGTCCACATTTTGAGGGTGGGTAGATGAATTTAAAAAACACTGGGCCCTGGCTCTCCTTAGTTTCCCTAATAAATAATTTTTTGAGGAGTCATCCTTCCCTTGTTTTTGTCCCAGTCGCAAAGAAATGGAAGTTTTTGGAAGGAGAACAGGGTGACAGAGATTGAGATTCAGTCCTTGACATTGCACAAATTGTGGAGGAGGGACTGCCTTCCTTTTTTAGCAACAATCTTGTGTAGCCACTGAACATTTAACATCATCAAGCTTTGACCGAAACCCCAAATTTGTGTCATGAGAACTGAAAAGGGGATTTTGAAAGGGTGAGGAAGATAACTGTTTTTATGTTGGCCCTACAAAATCTCTCGGAGACCCGGCCTCCTCCTGTCAAGGAGCCTTTAATCCAAAAAAAAAAGTGTTCCCTGTCTTTCACTTGACTTTACACACTTGAGAGCTTAAATATTGTTTCACTCGTTTTAAAGAGTTGGAGGATGAGCAGACCTTATTTGGGAATGAAAAGTCTTAATTACAGACACGCGGGTGTGGAGGGGACTCCGTTTTAGAAAAAAAAAAACTACATGACTTTGGTTGGGCTTTTGAGATGGAACAAGGGGAGCGGAGCGGCACGTGTGAAGAAGACACCCAAAAAAAAATTTCTCTTGAATGAATTCAAATTATAATGGTAACTTGGTCACAATTATGGTAGGTGCTCTTTAAGGACGCGCCGACAAATAAATAATTTGTCCTCCCCGCTCCTTTTTTTTTCTATGTTGGAAATGGATGGACGCGGGAAGTCAGTCGCTTAAGGTGACTTAAATCCATGCATGCAATGCACAAGGCCAAGCGGCCAGCTCGAGCTCAGCTCCTTTAAATTGGTTTCAAGTTGAGTTGGTAAACGGGGCAAATTGTTTGATCCAAATTTGAAGATTCCCCATTGTTTCCTTTAAACTGTTGACAATGGAATGACAAAACTGGTCCTTTTTTTACTTCACATAATGGTTAAAGACGGGGGAAATGCAGTGTAGTGCAATGCAATGGATTTACCATCTTTTAAAGTTGTGCAATGTGCTCAGTACTTGTGAAATTGGTTCATTCCTCCTCCTCGGACTTCCTTTTTCTTTTCTGACATTCCTTCTTATCATAATTAATGAGTTTATCGGACTCACTGCTCTGTTATGTTACATTTCATGGCATGGGGGGCACGGGGATCCCCTGGATATGAAGAAAAATCCCTGCAATGTTTTTAGCATGGGATTTGAAGTTGTAGATAATGGAGCATGAAAGTCCACATTGGATGAGAGGGGAAGGTTAATTCCGTAATAAACTTGGAAGGGAGTCCTTTTCAGTGTTGTCAGTCGAGTGGAATTATAAATCTTCTGTGAAATCACAAAATTCAAAGGGTTAAACTTTGTATTCATTGAAATTTTCCCTTTGCGCGCGTTGCGTCGTCGTCGTCGCGGGTAATATTGTTTGGATACCAGGCAAAGGTATAGGCTTTCATGCCTTGTGATATTCCCCCCATGGTGAATTCTTACTTAATTGGAATGTACAACTGGCAGTCATCCAATTCCCCGTCAACAAGCATTGAACTTGTGATGGTTTTATGGAGTTTTTTATGTAAGTGTTCTCATGTTGTGGTGAAAAGTTTTAGGAAATCAGATTTTATTTTATTTGTAATTTAATTGGGAATTAAATGCTTTCCTTCCTGGTTTGTAACGTAGGTACGCGCGTACGTTACATCCTTCCTTCCTTGTCAAAAACTTTAACATTGCATTGGTCAGGGATTCCGGATTTCACGGTACCAGGGTGCAAGTTTGCATGACATGACAGCACGGAGCCGAGTTGCGGCATTTGAGGTTATTACCGCTCAAATACCAATTACTTTCCTTGATATTTTTTGAAGATCGAGTTTAAATTGTTGAATTGCATGCGGCGAATCCTCACTTCTCTCTTTTCATTATATTTAATTTCTATTTTGTTCAACCTCCCGGAACTGGAGCTGTATGGGTATATGTATGTATGTACAATTGGGTTTGAATGGAAGTATGAAATTTTGATGTCCGTCCGGAGCGGAAGGAACTTCAAGCAGGCATAACTTTTTTTTATGTAAGATTTCTCATGTTTTCTCAAAGGGAGGAATAATGAAAAGTTGGAATATACTCAAAATCATTAGAAAATTTGAGGGTGGGCTGGCTGATGATGATTATGATGAAGATAAATGGTAGCAGGGGTGCGTGAGATGAGTTGGACACTGTGACCATACATGTTCGTGTGGATCAAGTGGATTTTATATGGTTTTACAATGAAAAGACTGCGGGAATGGGAAATGGAAAGGCGGATTTAATATTTGAAGAGGAAATCTTGGATCTAATAAATCCTCAATTATGGAAAAATCGTTTACTGGATTTTATGGCTTACAATAATAACTTGTCCAAATTAGGAAAATGTAATTAATTCTTGCAAAAAAAAGTTTATTAAATATTAGCAAACAGACTGAAGGTAAATAAGCAAAATCGAAAGAGAGTGTGCTTTTGAAATGAAATGTAATTAACTCGGATAAAATATACGCTACTTGTGATACTTACCTCCCAATTGAAGTTTTTATTCCCACTCCTTTTTCGGACAATTCACATTATTTTAATTTGTGTCCTTAGCTTTCAGTTTCCTCACGAACCATTTACCCGGGTTGACAGCTTGTCTAGCCAAACTTTGTAAAATGCAAAAACTCCTTTATTTTTTTCACTCGCAGGGACATACTTCAAGTTCGTGACTACAGTTAACAGTTTCCAAATAAAAAAATATTGTTTCGTCGGGAGCTGGACTTTCGTTTATTATTAGGCATAAATAGCGGATGAAATGTTGTCAAATACTTTCTACTTAAGAACCTGTTGTTTTTAACGATTTAACGCGTCATTCGGTTTCTGTTTAACATTGAGATACCTGTTTGGCTCTTATTTAAAGTCAATACGTTAAGCTTCTTGTATTTGATAAATATCTCGCTTGTAGTAAGGTGGCTGAAATTGAAAGAAACAGGTGCTGGGTTATTTTAAAGTGCTAAATGGCTAATTCCATACAGGACAGCTCAATGTCTATCCGTTAGGTGATAATGAAAGTAATTGGCAGCACCACTTTAAACAATGTGTGGGGAGATCCTATGGGTCTGGGCATTAAGGAATTATGCGTTATGCATCGTGTGAAGTAAACGCGTCACGTGTATAAAGTAATGCTACTTTTCAACTAATGCAAATACATGTAGAATAAAAGTGTCATTTATTGCTTTTTTTTTTATTTAACACACCTTAGTTGGAGTTAAAACTTGAATACGGAAGTTCAATCGGGTTTGCTATAGGGTTTAGCTTTGAGCTCAAATCAGGTTGATTCAAATACGCATTGACAGTAACGAGTAATATTTGCATTTTTGAAATCAAGAACTTTGCGGATGAAGCGTAACAAAATCAAACGATAATCCAGCATAATTTTGGTGGGATTAGAATTTTTGTCTTATATGTCTTAAATTGAAACTAATAGTTTAGCTATAAAATAAGAAGGGAGTCACCTTCATCTGAGAACAACAGTGTCAGACATTTTAGATATAATATAACGAATCCCCATTGAAATTAGCAGTGCAAGAAACCCGGTAATCATTGTTTTTGTGTTGTGTTCTTTTTATCGTATGTAATCCGTACCGTACGACGCTACTGAATTTGACTCCAATAGAGTACAACATTTTTTATTATTATTTCATTTAACTGACGGCCAATAGGCATAATGCCATTTGAATATCATACTAATTTTTACAGTGTGGAAGTGACACTGATCACGTCGGGATTTCTTTATTACACAGTGTAAAAAAATCATTCTGTTAATTGGATATATGAATGGGATTGGGCAGGACTGGGTTCTTAGCGGTCGGTCTTGGATTTCATTTGTGATTTGAATTTTTATTGCCATAGCCTGCCTGGCCTTCACGATTGAGGATCCTTCTTCTCCCATTGCCTCCGAGTTTCCAATTACGTGTTAATTGTCTATTGTTTTATTACTCACATAATTTCACGGGTTGAAGGCATAGTGTTGAATAGATTAATTCAAATGTCATCACTCCAGATTTCATTGCATTTGTAGGAGATGTGAAGTGGTGGAATGACGGGATATTTATGACTTGTTAAAAGAAATTTGCAATGATAGCATATTCATTAGCCGGTGTTTCGTTGATCAGTTCATTAAAAGAACCGTAACTCACACTTCATTCCAACAATAAATACTTGTGAGCTCTAGTATTTTTCCCTCTCCGCTTGGATTTGTTTCTCACGGTATTTATTACTCATCTTTTAATGAAATGTGAAAATGAATAATTTAGTTCCGGGGGAGGTGATTCTTGGGTCAGCTCCTCCAGGCTCAAAACTTCCTTTAATAGATTCCCACAAATTGTTACACATAAAAACTAACTGTACATTTTTTCTTCATCACGAATACGAAATCAAACGGTCAAACTTCAACCAAATCAACGGCTTTTATTAGCCGTGGTGTATCGGATTTTTGGGGGGAAATCAAAAGTGATTCGTCTTGTTGGAAAATTGAATGACAAAAACTTTTTGAGAAAGTTGAATTTTCCTTCCGTGCCATTTCACCATTACGGAGGATAGGGATAATTCCTTTGGTGATGGTTGATTAGGTCTGATTACTTGGTGGATTGAGCAGCGGTCCAGGGAACATTTCATCACTTGTCAAGATCAAAGGAGGATTTTTCTTTTCCAACTTTGATCTTTTTTCTTATGTAAGCACATAACATTGCATACGGCGTGATGTTACATTTAGCAAGGCTGTCAATAATCTTTAATCCTCATAGTGTATGCCGTGCCGTTGATTTCCTTCAAAATTTGAAGAAAAAAAGGTGTCTTGAAAGGGAAAGATGTGAAGGAGTGCATCGGGTTGAAGGAATGCAAGTTTGAAGAATAACTGTACCTTCGCCAAACCCTCCACTCTCTGTTATGTGATAAGAAATAGGATTTGGGATTTTGGTAGGTGTTCCTAATAGCCGTGTTTATTGGTTAAGGTGTGTCTTCGTCGACGTCGTCGTCGGCCACAACCTGTCTCTCCGTGGTTCAAGATGAAGTAAAGCGACACGAATTTATTTGCAGTTGTTGACACGGAGTAAAGTAAAGCATTACGACTACGACTGCGCCGGTGCATCTTTGCGCCGACCATACTCGCACTCCAAGGGCCACAACCGACCTTGTCATGTCTTTAGGGAAATAAGCCCTGAAATTTGTGTGGAAAGTAACAGTTATCCGGCAAAGAAAAAAAATATCCATTGTCAACTAATTCCCCGTGCGGTTGTTCTTCGTATGGTTAAATTATGTTTTACTATATGGAATGTGAATTTTCCAACTAACATGGATGGTTGTGGCGACCGGCGGGCGGATGGATTTCTGCTCGCGTCTAAAATGATACCACCACCACCACCGCACCTGGATGGGGAAGGATTTTGTGTGCAAAGTGCCAATGATCCTTCCGCAAAAGTGTGGGAATAAAAATTTGTTGGAATGGGAAGTGTGGAAGAGTTTCAGGGATTTTTGTATGACTGAGGATTACAAATGACGGCAGGGATTCCTTCAAAACCATAAGACTTGCATTCAAAGGATAATCATTTTGTAACCAAAAAATTTAACTGGACTAACCGGGTGTCTTTGTTTTATGTGAATTTATTTTTTTTTCATGATCTTCTCTGTTAAAAACGATATTCAGTCTGTCCCTCAGTTTTTTTGTCGTTCGAAAACATTCGTTTGATACAACCAAGTTCCATCAAGAATCTGTCATATAGGATAGTTTTAATGTGAATATTTGATTTTTCGAATTGGCTTGGAATTCTTGAATTTGTAAGATTGATTGTTATATTAGTTTTAAAAAAAATTAATTCTAATTGTCCAGGATTAATTTATGTTGTATTTATCGCGCACATACAAGTTATTTCGAAGTGACCCTATTGAATTTTAATACGGTCATTTACTGCATGTTATTATTACCTGACTATTTTATCACTTTTGAAGCTAACATGAGTTTTTTCAAAGCGGTTCCAAACTTCCCCATAAGATTTCAACCTGCAATTACGGGACTGCGACTGGTGCTGAAAGAAATGGTAGTATGAATGGAATGTCTGTGTTGGAATTTACGAGCGTAAATGATTTGTGCTCTTATGTTGGTACCAAAATTAAAATGGTATGCGATAAAGGGAGGTCAATCGATTGCCTACTTATCGGATAGTAAAATATTATTGTCTCTGGTTTGTAAATTTTAATGCTTGGCCACGTTGACAGCGTTGTCCATAACAGGATTTAACAGGATTTAATGACACGCATGCTTGGTGGAGGAGGATGGAAATTTGGAGGAGTGAAGTCGTATTTGTAATGGAATCCTCATTCGCAGACGGATGCTTTTAATGTTAATAACTTTAATTATGATTTTATAACCTGCGTAAATCCGCATGGTGTGCAACTTAAGCCATACGTACGTAGGGAAAGGTAAGGGAATTTTTGAAGGAAACATGGATTCGCTACGGAGTGCACACTGCATTATTACTTGTACCGGTTTTATTTGATGTGATTGTGTGTGGCACCGTGACACCGAGAAATTTACTATAAATCAGTCGTCCGCCACTGTGTAACCCCATCTTCAGCAAGGGTTAAGGACGGACTAGAGCGTGAGAGCCGAATTACACCTTCCTACCTTACATCTGTCATTTTTCATTTTCCACAACTCTCAGATTAGCCAATTACGGTACAGTATGCACGACGGACGCCTTCGCTTCCTAAACAAAATACCCCCTTGTGCTAGTTTAACTTCAACTTGCATTGCATAGCATTGTCCTTTTCACCTTTGTGTCATCTTACATATATTTATTTCCGCCACGATGTGGCTCCTTCCTAGAATTTTTTTTGTATATTACAAATCTGTTTGTGTTTGATTCCTCTTCTTTTCTGCGGTTGACCCTCAACCACAAAACATTGAAAATCACTTGCAGTTGCGTTGTCATTCCGTTTGGGTGAAATTCCTTTTCCCCACACAGTAATTCACATTAGGGAAATGAAATTGAGAAATAAATCATTGTAGGTTTCCATCCCATTTCCAATCACACAGTCCCCTGTAATTTGCTAATGTTTTCCCTGGAACTTCATCCACAAAAGTAACCACATTACAGTAGTGGACCTCTCAGCGGTTTTTTGGCCCTCAAGTGCCAAAACAGTCTACAAAAACAAAAAAGGATTGCGATTCGGGATAGGAATGCCGTTTAATAAATGGGTCTGGTTTGGAAGTCATGATGATGTGTTTGGAAGGGATACGGCATCGTTAAAGGACAAAGTGATTCCATTTATTGAAAACGGAGTTGTTTAAATGTAATCACGGCGCGGCGGCTCGACTCCGAACCTTGTCACCATTAATATTTGCCTCCCGGTTAATTTAGTTGTAATAATGTTTGCTCAAAGCTTCAAGCCTTCAATAAAAAAAATAGGTTGACCAGTGACATTTCACGGTTGATTTTTTGACCCCAAGTGCGTGTGGACCGGTACATTCGTTGTTCCTGTCTCGATTCCCCCTCACGCGCGTACGAGCGGGGATTTTCAATTCAAAATTCAGATTCACACACACAAAAACTCGGACACACGTAACAGGGATTCTCAGGGTTTGATTTTTGCATGTCAAAACTGTAATAGTTTCCCAAGGAGTCACCTACTATTAAATCCTATTTACTACTTCGCGTCCCTTCGTTAATGTGCCATGCTAAAGGAAAAGGCATCGACATCCGATTGTTCTGGGCGGAGGTTCGCATGGGCATGGATTTCTGAGAAAATGTTTCCGTCTGACTCCATGTCACGTTCCGCGAACGTTTCCAATGACTCCAACTCATATAAAGTACCGAAAGGAACCTCATTTGGAATTGACCATTAACACTTTGAACTGGACACCAAGGTGAGATCCTCATGGATGGACGTCTCTCACCTTCATATATGTACGTACGTAAAGGAACGCTGGTTGATTAATTAATTAAACAGTTCACACGCCCGAGTTCCGTTCTTTAGTCCACTCCTTGGTGCCTTGGGTTCGGTTGATCATCTTCAAAACTTTATCCTTGTCCCGTAATTTTTTTTTTTACCTCATGGATGGACGTCTCTCACCTTCATATATGTACGTACGTAAAGGAACGCTGGTTGATTAATTAATTAAACAGTTCACACGCCCGAGTTCCGTTCTTTACTCCACTCCTTGGTGCCTTGGGTTCGGTTGATCGTCTTCAAAACTTTATCCTTGTCCCGTAATTTTTTTTTGAAAAGCTTGAGTTTATCTTGTAAATTAAACACCTAATTTAAGTAAAGTTGGAAATTGTGACTGAGAGTAATCGAAGCGATTCTAATCGACATCGAAGGAATAAAACAGCTAATCTTATTTGAGATTAAAAGTTATGTGGTCGTGGACGATTCACATAAGGGAAAGCATTTCAGTCACATAGACTACATGTAAGAAGACAGATAGGGATTTGATTAATCGTAAAACGCTTTCCGTTTTTAAAAACGGGAAGACCATGACTCCCGTTTGAGGAATTTGTTCGTGGTCAGCATCCTTTTCCATGTAATTAATCAAAATGTTGATTTAACTCAGTGATTTCACCTTAAAAGGTTAAATGATTTGGACGGGGAAGCACGTAGTGGTTGGCGGAAGGAAAGACTGGTGGTTTGTTGTAGTAGATTTGAATTGAAGTTTCCTCCGGTGGCCGTGCCATGCCTTTTAATTAGATTAAATTGTTCCCCCCGTGGTGCCGAAATTAGACATTTCCTCTTTCCAATCAGTTGTCTTAACTCTAAGAAAGGTGCTAATTAGGAAATTGACAAGGGAAATTCATGTAATTGTAATGCTCATCCGCCCACGACCGTACGACGGCAGGAGGGACCCTGCTGACTGAGGAAATGAGATAAATGGCAAAGAATGACCTTTGGGAGAGGAATTCATGAATATAAAAAAGTAACAAGTGTTTGAGGAAACGCATGCGATGCGTGGGTACGTACGTATTATGCGTATTTCTTATACCAGGTGTGAGAATGTTGTGGTCATTGAATTTTCTCCCGCAAAAATTATCTATCTTATCATGATGTGGGGAGGAATTGAAAGTTGAGGAATATGTGACTGTTTTAAATTATTATGCTACTTTACTTCACAATTCTTTTATGTGGAAGTGAAGCTTCAAGCTTCGTTTTTGTAATTTGGACGGGTAAGAATTGATTTCTTTTTTAAAATCAAAATTTGACCCCGCCGGACGTTACCTTTGTATTCAGATGTAGTCCATCCACAAATCGTCACGAATTGTTCCGGAATAGTTTGAAAATTTGTATATGATCTCAATAATCTTGACCATATTTTGCCTATTGTGTCAACTACCCTGTTGTCTGATTTGTAGTCGGCAGAAAAAGAGTCGTCATTTTGAGAGCACGATAATTTGCGTCTTCTCTTTCAAAAGAGATCTTCCTTTGACGGGAAGTGTCATTTGTCGTTACCATTTAAAGTGGGTGAAGAAATGAAATGACCAGGTTTGTCGGACAATCCGATGAAAAGAATATTTGTATTTCTTGGTTTTTAAACAACTATTCATATTTAGACCCAGGGGTTCATTGTTGACCAAAGCAGATCAAATGACGCACCCCTGACTTAATTCCGGGAGAGTGTGGATTATTAGGCAAATTTATTGTAAAATTCTTCCTTTTGGATGCGGCTACAACAAAAAAAAAATTCTTTTTTGATGAAGGTTCGGCGCTGTTTACAAGGGAGTAAGCAATCAGGCGGTCTTAATGACTGTTCCGTCGGTCGGCTTTCGACCTCCACCACCATCCAAACACCCACATATCATCATGAATTGCTTCGTAATAATCTGTAAATTTTTCAAAGAATAATGCATGTGTGTCCAAGCACGGCGGGACTAAGGGTTTGTACCCCTCGCACGTCCGCTCCGTGCAACTTTGTTCGGGATGTGGGCCTATAATAATGGATTCCGTTAGATTAGATTCTTTGCAAATGCTATGCAAAATTGTGTCTTTGCAGTTTGCTCTGCTCATTGTGCAATCCTTCGCATGGCAAGTGGATAACAATACTTTGAGGCTCGAGACTCACTCCCTTCCTTGGCGGTTTGAAAAATGAGCCTACGCTTTTTTTTGTATTATTATTCTCTTCCGACCCACCGAATGCTTGGAAATGGGAAATACAAGGAGAGGAAGGCGTGAGAAGAAAAGGAATGTCAAGGCAGGATATGCGTGGCATGAAACTTTGGATTCGAAGCCAGGGTGACCCCACATTTTTCATATGCATTCTTGAGTGTACATTTTACGTTTTAAAAAAATATATAATCTAGAACGGTTTAAATATTTTCCAATGGATCATAACTGAATTCTAATGAAATTCGTCACCAGTGCAGTCAATATTATTACTTGGGATTTAGGTAGACGGCGAAGACTCAAGATTTAAAGATACGGTGGCGTGGATGGTTGGTAGTACAATTCAAAAAAAAATTAGAGTGGACGAATTGTTTACCCCATCCATCATCCCCAGGTTCCCTCCATTCGATTTGACTCACAATGAGAAACTTTAACCTATTTTCTTTTTATGAGCCCGGCACCAAAGAGCCGAAGCATTAGTGAACCCGTTAATATCTATCGCTTCTCTTGAAAAAAAACTTCTTCCTGAAAATGCAGAGCTAAACGCCAACACAAACTCCACATCATCTCATCTCCTTCTTTGATCACTCATTCATTATTGTCCCTTCCATTTGACGATTTGGCCCAGTCCATTTGTTTTGCTTTGGATGAGGTCCACCTGATTGGTTTTCAGATGGAAAAGGCAGGGCTTGGGCCCATGTGGGCATTGTTATTTTGATTCTTGATTCCCCTTTCGTATGTACAACAATGTGTGTGGAAGAAGTGAAGGGCAGCGGAGAAGGGACTTTGATACTGATGACTTAATTTTTCCTTTGCAATAGAACGGAACTAGAGTGAAGTGAAGTGAACAAGTGCTATCTTCTCAATTTATCTTCCTAGGAAGGGGCGGAAGAGGGAATTAAATGAGATGCAATGAAATGTAAAAAGGGTGGCTCCAATAATGACCTTAGGATGGACGATGACGATGGACAGTTGTTTACGGTATTTTAGAGCTGTGTGGATGAATTTTTAGTTTACTATCATCCCCTAATTTCCTTTCCCTGAACTACTCCATCCGTTAGTCTACTCCTCTTAGTCTAATTTACCTTTCAATCCTCACAATTGATTCATCAAAGATGAGATCTGTTTAATTACTGACTGACTCACTCACTCGTTCTCCGCTAGTGACGGCTTCGCTGAGTTGAATTTGCATGGACTGGAATTAAAAGCCAAATAAAAGTTAACTCCGGTAGCAGTGATCCCATGGCTGAATCACAGGCAGGCATGATTTAATTATGTGCTGTCACTTTTCCTTTAATAATTTTGTAGGAATATTTGACTACTCGCTACAGAGGGATCATTTTGGTAAACTCTTGTCTTGCCGGATTTATTTGGTTTTTTTTTGTTAGCATTTCTTTTTTTGATTCCTAAACCATTGCTGCATTACATTTACATCACCCTTTAATCAGCGCAGCGTCTTCTAACTTGTTACTTTTTAGTTTTTATTGCTATTTTAATTTTTATAACCGGTGTATAATGGTAACCTTGATATTGTTCCACTGTTTATCAAAGCAAAAACTAAAGCCATTTGACGTGCCTTGGCGTCTAAATCTCAACTCTTAATTATCGGATTCACTCCGGGAGCTGCAGGGAAAAGGTCCAATTTAAAAAAGCAAAACAAGTTGGAACATGAGCTACTACTACTGTTCCATCCAATTGTTCCGCTATTTTACTCAGTCTTTTGGTCATGGTGCCCAAAAAGAATAGCGGGAAAGCCTTTTAAGGTAATTTGTTACCCAATCATGAAGACTAAAAAGAAACATTCGAATGTGTATTTGTCTATGTGGAGTGAGTTGGGAGCCAAGAACTCCCTGACTTTTGAACTTGGAACAATGAGTCAGCGTCGGACGGAACGGACAAGAAAATCGTGAACCAACCCAAACTTTGTTTGCTGTATTTTCCGTAAGAACAATAAATCATAATAATACAGTGGGAGACGGAGACAAAGTGAAAATGGAATAAGAGTAAATTAAGGAAATAAATCGGAACTGAAGAAGTCCAAGTCCATGAGAAAATGTATTCTTTGGTCGTAGCGGTGCGGTGGATTGTTTTGTGAGGATGAGTTTGTTATGGCGGTGGAAGCGAAGGATGGGGACTCACGATTGCTTAGTTAAGACAGACATGGGTAATCAATCAATACGTAATAAAGAGTAATAGCTAACAATGGAATAAGGACCATTTCGTATTTCCTGTTACATCTCCCGATTTTTACGTACGGCTAGACCATTAGGCCCACGCATAAGCTATACGCATTTGCTACAGAATCCTTTTGTCTTAATGAACTCTAATCACTCTCCTCATCTCTATGCTCTCCTCATCTTTTCCCTTGCTTACAATTTGTACTTCAAAACAAATCAGTCATTCTTCTTTCTTATAAGGGATTTCTTTAAAAGACGATCCTCAAGTGTTACTCCACAGTCGGGGTGCTCTGCGTGCACATTAGTAATTGTAAAACTGGAATGCACTTTATCTCAGTTGGGTATTGACTCATTGCACTAATTAATTTCCTTATTTGTTTTACTTTTCTGACAACAAACAGTGCATTTAATGCTTTTTCAATTACGGATCGTGGAAAAAGTAGTCCTGTCAATATTTAGGCAATCCATTTTATGGATTCATACGTATGTTATCTTTCATGATTTAGTGTTTGTATTACCGTTTTTCAATTTAGAATTGAAGTAATGAAACCGGTTCCCAATCTTGAATTATAAATATCCATTTCCCGAATTGGGTTTTACTATTTATGGACATTTGTTTGTGCTAAAGATATTTGCGTTTAATGGTAACAATGTTTTTGTTAACCCGAAACGGGGTACTTTTCCATTGTTGTTGGTCTCAACAATAGAATTTAGATTGGTTTTGATATTATATTTGAATTCGTGTGATGTCAACTGTCAAACTTTCCGGGCTTTCATGTGTTGTGGTATTGCTAACAATTTTTCAATGTTAATATGAATGAGAAAAAGTCAAGGAAGTAGTTGGACGGACAATACAGCACCACCTAACCCATGTTTTCAGGTCATTCGATTCGTGGTATTTCAATTCGTGGCCCAAGGACTGAACTGAATTCATTAGGAACGAAAGTAGTGGTGGATTGAATTGAGTTCATTGACGGAAATATTCATGACGTGAGGAGATTTTAATACATACATTGAATTAAAATCACGTTGTCCCTCTTGAACCTTTTCCGCCTTGTCGATTATTATAATTCAAATCCAAAAGGATTCAGTGATAGGCATGGTGTGGGAACTTCCCGTTTGTTTGAATGAAGAATATTCGGGTTTTTTCAGTGTAAATTTCAGAATAGGAATTTTGTCATCCAATTCATTCGTGAGTCTGAGAGGATACTTAATTTCAAAATAGACTCCGTATAACTTCACATGTATAGCACAGCACACACACCAGAAAAGCGAGACAGGATTTCAAAGAAAATTAGAATTGAATTGAATGGGGAAGGATTTGGTGGGATGTTTAAAGGTTAAAGCTCGGTTTGAACGGCCTCTTGTCTGTTTGAATAAAAAGTGTTTGCTTTGTAAGAGCATTTAAAAGAGGACGACGACAGGCATTGATATCAATGTCTACTGCTGACTTGCTTGCTTTACTGGTAAAGTCCAAAGCATTGTGCTCTGGGAATCTCTATTTTATGTAATAAATGCCATCTCATTTGGGAAAAAGAGGAGGTCGTGATTCTTTCTGGAGTTCTTTCTTTGAGGGATTTTACCCTATTTGGAGACAATTTCTTTTGGTGAGGAAGTTTGCCTCGGTTCATTTGTTCACTTGTTCTGAGCTGGTTTATGGGATCGGCGAACGGATGACTTTATACGTAACCAGGTATTCCACCTGACTTCTGAAAGAATTGAAAATTAATTCATGGTAAATGTTTGTCTGGAACCCAAAGCATTCCGTGCCACTGAACTCTCGGTTTTTTTATGTAGAGACAAGTTTTAGGATTCTGAAGTCGTGGACGACAAAGACAAAGAATTTCAAAAGATTTAGGATCATCAGAGAAAAGTCGTTGTCCGGTTTTTACCTTCCGCTTTCCTAAATAGAAGGGTGCATTTCGGCCATTTCTGTACACAAAATAACTAAGCTTCGCGTGTTGAGCTTTCAAATTCAACTACCTATGGACTTTACTTATTATTTTTTGTTTTTTAAAGTAACAGTGACTTTGCGGGGTGCACTCTGCATTTAAATTG
>JAAXYW010001955.1:0-17881 GCA_036851895.1 Orthonychiurus folsomi
ATTCCGCCCAAAATTAGAAAATCCCAAATGTCTTATGGCGACCAACATTAGACTTGTCAATAAATTAGCATTAGAGTAGCTAGGGAGAATTTCAAATCTGCTTATGGCGGTTTACATTACGCAAACAATTTTGCATCGAATGCGGCTTGAATTTAAGTCGGTTGCTAGGAGCAACAAAACTTCTTTTCAGGTGAAAATTATGACCCCCTTTTCCGCGGAACGCTTCAATTGCTTTATATATTTAGTACATTGCCTAACCCTAGAGTCCAGCCAGCCGTCAAGGTGCACCTTGGCTTGGAGCTATGCACGGAGATGAAATAGAATACGTTTTTGGGCATCCTATCTATGAGGAATCACGTGTTCCGGAGGAGAAGAACCTATCAATAAAAATAACCCAGCTATTTACTACATTTGCAAAGACTGGGTAAGTTTGAACGTGTCATGCTAATATTTTTAAGGTAAACAGAGTCAGCTTCAATTTAACTATAATTTATGCCTCCTATAGTTTGCCGTCGAAAAACTGGCAACAATTCACCCCGGCTTACCCCATATTCCTAGACTTGAACGCAACAGTAATATCCGATCATACTTCGCCCCATAACTTTGGACCACATGCGGACGCCTGTAATTTCTGGAATCATGACTTGCCATTGTATTTTGAACTGGACAAATGCACCGAATCACCTACTTGTGTTACCTGTGTTAGCCAGTCAAGTCCTTGCAATAAACACAGCTGCAGAACAGGATCAGATTCCGGTTTGGATTATAAATATTCATCTAAATCCATGCCCGACCATCCGATCTACAAACCACAAGGCTGAATATCGAAGTTCACAAAAATCAAATACAATTAATACATTTATTCGCGAAGTTGATAAAGTCGTAATAAAATTAATGATTTTTTTCCGAAGTAAGATTTCAAAATTTTGCATTTTTCCTTGGTTGTTGCTTACAATTCTGTCGAGCGACCAGAGCGGGCTACTGCTGTTGTTTTAAAACCTCGGACCATATTGTTGGCTAACCTACCATAAGAAAGGAATGGATTCAAGTTGATGATTAATTGTGTTCAATTGTCACTTTCCTACTTTGTTGTGTGACGGAGTAGAAAGAAATATGACTTAGCTGGCAATATTGGGAAGTACTATTTGCACTACCCTATTCATCCTTCCCCTTCGCTATGAAAGAGCATTTGCATCACAAGGCCGACAGTTAAAGCGCCGTATTTTCAAATGCAGTTGGCAGAAAGGCAGGGCTAAAGAATAGCAAGTGCCGCTTTCATTTTTCTGCCATAATATTAGGTCAATGGCCGTAACGGGGACTTGTGAGGACAGCTAGTTAGCTGTGACACGGTGATTGATTAAATAGTATTCAAATCTAGCTTACATTATTGTGAGATTTCCTAACCGGGTTAGCTAAATTTAAATCGCAACTAAGATGTCCACTTTAAACGGGGGCGGCAGCGGCAGTGCTAGTGTAAATAACAGCCAAGAATTCACTAAAACGGAAGGAGAAAACACGACAAAACCGCCAACCCCGCCATCAACACCCGTCAAAGTCCCAAGCTGGCAAATGGATCTTTTGATGGAGAAATTGAGGCAAAAGGCAGGAGCTCTGAAGCCTTTGACAGAAACTGCAAAAAATATTCGTGTGGCACTCTTGGTAATGAATCCATAGTTTGATTTTAATAATTGATTTAAGATTCAGTACTCATCAATCACTGCATATGTAACTAAATTTACTGGTTTATTTTGCACAGGAGCGGCGTGCTATAATGGATCAAGGCGACAAATCCCATTTACAAAAATGTTTGGATCTTCTCCAACAATCCATCAAGGTGAATTCTCTCCAGAGTATGGTCGAGCGCTTGGAAATGATATCCAGACAACAAGGTCTTAAGTTCAACTCAGGAGCAACAGGAAATGAATGGTTTATATCATCTGATATGTTTTATTTGGAACTTCTTATTGATCCGAACGGGGTTGTTCAAGAAGTGAAAATCCAGCATGATGGCAAATCTGAACAGCAGGTAAATTAAATCAGTTTTATAAAATTAACAACGACACTATTTGCTCTAAAAGTGCTATTAAGAATTAACAGAACGATTTTAATGTCATGTACAAATTTTCAATTCTTTAGAAATTGCCCAGAAATAGCAGAATCCTTGAAGAAGAACGACTTCCAAGATTTCACTGTTCATCTCGAGGGCCTTGTATCGATTTATCAATTAAATGCTGATAAGAAAATTAAGAGCAAAGCATTTATTGCGCTTCAAGCTCTGGAGACGGATCTGTGTACGTTGGCCAGCTCTTACTCGCACTACACCGATGGCGAGCTAATAGTTATGAAATCTCTCCTTGGATATCTTCAACCAAGAAAAGGAGGGCATCCCATTAGGCTAATATTTTATATATCACCTTACGAGTTTTTAGATATTACAACTAAATCTATTCTCCCCGTTGATACAAATACAATATCTGAGAGAAAACTTGGAACATCAGCTACCATATCCATCCAACCGTTTGCTTCCCAGAAATTGCAGATGAGTACTATTGTTTCCATTTCACGGACGGGAGACGGGAAAAGGTTAGCTGGAGTTTTGATTTATGCACATAAGACATGCAATATATCTGATATTTTAATTATTAGCGTTTGAATACACGTTCTATTCCAGTGTCCCCCGATATGGAGTTTTAAATGCCACAAACAGTACTGCGCTACCTGCTTGCTTCTCTATTAGTTTAAAACAAGGGATACCTATTTGTAAGGAGCTCCTGGATGCAATTCAAACAAGCACAGGAATTACCATAGCAGATTATACCGACGCTCAACCCATACTGAGTTTGATTGCTCAGCACACTTCCAAGGGAGCTTTGGATTGTAATAATAGCCGTGGATTATTTGTGGTCAGTGTTTTTTTTTATTTTAACTAGCACATTGCAATCAAACAGAATATTTCTTGCTCGGATAAGGCTAACTTGTTTCTCACGATTTTTCAGACATTACCGGATCAAGTACACTGTTACTTTATGACACAAACTCAAAACTTGGAAGGAATAGTAGTTTCAAATATTTGTTTTACACTCGCATCACAATTACCGACCGTTATTAATATTTTACGGCAACAGCTAGCTTTCAACACTTTGGTTGCCAGTTGTGTGCGTGTTGGAGATGCGCCAGGTGTGTTGGCAGTGACAATTTTTCTATGATATAATATTAATATGACAAATTATAACATTTTAACTAAAATTAAAATTGAATCGCTGTTTAATAATACACAAAATAATTTACAGACATGGAATACATTGTATTTGAAGTAAATGCTCTCTCACATCAAAATCTCGCAGTCTCCTTCCAACATCCTCTGGAGGATTCATTGGTCACACTTGAGTTTGACTTGAAGGATGTTTCGCATCCTCAGTGTCATCTCCACGCGGTCACAAATGTCGCTGATATTATTCCAACATTAGAAGAGCACGCATGTAAAGTTGTTCAAAGGTAATTGAAATGACTCCTCCGAGCCCAACTTGACCCATTTCAAATTTTTTACATAAGTATTTCACATTGCAGGAGTATGTCCATCCCAATTACTTTGCGTGCGGTCATCCGTCGATGGCAGAGTCTCAAATCTAAGTATGAGCCTCCAAATCCGGACTACAGCGTCCCAGTCGGTGGCTCTTTATTTGGGGATTCCAAGATGCCCAGCAGTGAAATGTCATGTGGGGCAGAATCCGAGCGTGCTCAGCAACATCAGCTTCAGCAGCCTAATCAACAAGTACCGGGCATGGTTATGAACCTGGGGTCGAGTCCGTCCAGCGCACATGTGAGTCCTGGAAAAAGTACCAATTACAGCAAAGCTCAAAGCTTTGGTGGCAGGGGTAGCCAATCTTCGGCTTACACAATTTCTCCAATCGGAACTCCCACCTCAACTGCGATGAATTTTCCAATGCCACAAAATCCATCAATGGATCTACTCAATCCTTACATGAATCCATTACTTTTTCAAAATATGGGCGGACTCTCTCTGCAAAACATGCAGAACTATCAAAACTTTCCTCAAAACATGTCACCAGCAAAGATGGCAATGCAGATCAGTATGCTTGCAACTCAAATGCAGAATCAACAGCAACTCCAAGGAAATCAAGGTCAGCAAATGTCTCAAAAGTCATCAGCCATGCTTATGAGTCTTATGGATCAAGCCGGTCAAAGGGGACGACGTAGGAAACGGAAAGGGATGTCCAGTGACTCACTTTCCCCTCTCGGGAGTTGCTCAAGTGGGCCCAATGTATCGCGTCCAAGCCCATCTCCGTCGCCTATAAGTGCAAGTGGACTTCCACGACAGCCCTCTGCTGGAAAAAGTCCAAAGCGACGTCCGAGCGAAGGCTCAGATATTTCGGAGTCAAATGATGGGAACTCAAGGTCCACAACCCCTCAAACGCCAACAAACACGGCGATTGGCTTGCTTATGTCTGAGCTCGGTTTAGAGAACCCCGACCCTAGGTGGAATATTGACATCACTCCAGTCACATCTAGTTCCGGGAGCAGCGGCATGAATATTCCGTCCATGGAATCCTTCATTGCGAATAAGTTGTTTGGAAATTCTTCGTCTTCTGGGATGGAATTTCCCAATGTGGACGCATTTCTTCAAAACCTGGGTGATGCGGATATGGAGATTGATGCAGCGGATCCAAGTTTTGGTAAAAAATTCTCCCTCCCGAAAAAGGCAGGACCTATGCGGGGTCCAAGCAATTTTCCGAAACGTTCAATGTCCTTGGATTCTTCACAACTTGGGCTTGGGCATGGATTAGAAACGGATTCGGCGTCACCCAGCCTTCAAAGTCTACTGCAACAGAAGGACGCTTCTGGAGTTGACAGTACTTTCAAACCGCTAGTAACACCGAGTTTGAGTATTACTCCAGTGTCCACTAATTCTTCCCTTGGCTCGTCAGCCGTCAACTCACTTCTGGCTAATATTCGACCTGGCATTGAAATAATCCCGCTCCCGAATCCAGTAACAATCCCGAATTCAATTACGGTGACTCCAATCCTTCCAAAAGGAGCGACGTCTACCCTTGCGGGGATTGGCGATAAGAAACCACTCCTCATCAAGAAGGAGGACGGGACAGACAGCACTTTTGCTGGGAAGAAAAGGACCCTGGATAAAAAGGATCGCAAGCGGAAAGTTGGTGTCATCATTGAAGAAGAGAAGGACTCAAGTGGGAATGGCGGGAAACAATTAAAGCTGATGAGTGGATTTGGAAGCATCGGAAATCCCGGATCATCCATGTCAATGAGCTTGAAACAAGGTTCAGCCTCAACGATGTCTCCCGCCCGTCCCAACGTTGGCGTTCAACTTAAAAAGCAAAACTCGTCCAGTGCAATCTTGGGCCGTCCTCCAACATTGAAGACGAGTGGGAGTCCAACTCCTAAAATGGGAGTAAGCCAAGGGAAACCCAGCGTATCAACTCTGAAATCCGTATCCGGGTCGCCGAAATTCGCTGGCGGACAAGCCTTGGGGGCTGGTGGAATTCCGGGCTCGATGATTAAAGTCAAATTGAATAAAGATAAATCCAAAGTCGGTATGCCTGGTGCGGCTTCCAAGGTTCCCAAGAATCTTTCAGCTTTCGGAGGAAATCAATTGATGAAACTTATGCGTGAGAGTCAGCTGAATGACATGAGCATGATTTTGAATGACATGCAAGCTGGGATCCAGGCAGACCAACAACTTCAACAGGCAATGGCTGCTGCACAACAGAGTTCCGTTGCGGCAGCATCTAATCCGGGGAAGGGAGTTTTGGACATGACCAGAGCACAATTGGGCGGGAATCCGGTCACCTCGACTGCTTCATCCACCGCGGGGGCAAACCAAGCGACCATCAAGCAGAGTGGGGGCTTAGGAGCTGGGAATAATATTCAGGCGGGAATTAAAAAAGGTGGACTGGCTGCCGTCATTGACAAACTGAAATCCGCGGCCAGTGGGGACGGAGAAGCTATCGGCGGCAATGGTGGAAGCAAAAAGGATATGAGCAAGCAGGATTACATCAAGGCGTCTTCCACGATAACCTCGGAGTTACAAAGGAAAAACGGAAATGGAGGAGGTCCTCCGTCGAGTGCAACAATTGTGCCTGGCAATGCTACTGGTGCAAATCAAGAGTATATGGTGAAACCCAACTTATTGGGCGGTAAGTTTTTGGCATTTTGTATTTTTTATCCATTTGGTAGTTATCTTCACCAATTTACTGTACTTTCAGGGTTGAAATTAACAATAAACAAGACAAAGGGTTTGGCGAACTCTGGAAAGGACAAGCTGAAGGCGGGAATTAAGGCTCCTAACCCGAGCATGAAAAGACCATTCCTTCAAGGTGGAGTCAAATCAGCTGCGTCACCTTCTGCAACTTTTCCACCGAAAGGACTCACTATAACCAAGAAGAAACTGGAAAAGGATTCTTCTCCTAAGTCCCAACAAAGCATGAAGGGCCCCTCACCTCCACTTCCGAATCAAACGAAGCCAAAACCAGGGGAAGAGATTGACTTAACAAAGAAATTATTCATGCCTGGCGCTGTCCGTGGGCTTGAATCTGGGAAATTCGATGGACCCAAATTTGATAGTAATTTCCAAATTCCCAAAAAATCTCGAACTGTTCCACCGTTAGCAACGGCACTAGAAAAAGGCGAACAAGGGAAGGATAAGGCAGCTGGGCAAGAAGGTTCCAGTGGTACTACGGCTGACAAGACGAAGTTTGCAGTCACTACAACAGTAGAGAAGTTAATCGAAGCTGCTGCCGACTCCCCAGCATTATCCGAGCCTGGGATTGATACATTGAAAATTTTTGACAGCGACTCCAAAGACTTTGGTGACAATTCAACAGTGGCTGACGAAGATGGGAGAATGGATTTCAATAATATGCCCATGAATTTGTCTCAATCGTCAAATGTACCCAAGTCTCAATCTCCGGTAGAAGAACTGGCTGCAATTGAGGAGGAAGAGAAGTCTTTGACCACGGCCACCTTATCCCCGATCGAGGAGCCAGAGCCGCCCACACTTCCTGTTTCTGAAACAAGCGCCACTACCCTTGAAGAAAAGCCTTCTGCTCCTGAATCTCCGGATCCTGGCAGCTTTGCCGAGGATGACGACATCTACAAACCTACTCCTACCATTCCAACCACACCCCAACGCTCAGTACCTCCACCCCCAGCCGTTGTTGAGCGACCCCAATCCAATTCATCTCCGCCCAGCCCTGAAGATGATGACCATTTAATTATGGATATTCCATCTGATAATTCATCTTCATCACTGAAGATTGCTGAGAATGTAAGCATCGATCCGAGCCCGAAAGAAGTGGATTTGGATGAAGCTGAAAACCTGAGCACTGGGAATGGAAGTTCAACTGATCTAAATATGCCACCTCCACTGCCTCCCGTTCCATTATTTGACAGCGCTGCTTCCCCTAACAGTCCATCTCCTCCCGTCATGTCTCCATCTGTGGTCGCGGCTCCAGTTCCAATTGTATCAGTGCACATTGTACATTCTCCCCAACCGAATTCTCCGGCTTTGCTCCGAAGTCCATTGGTGGTGGCTTCACCTCATTCGTCCTTGGCTTCTCCGTTTACGGTGGATGACGATTTAATGGATGAAGCCGTAATTGGGGCCGGAAATTAAGTTTAGGTTAAATTAAGGACATTGAGTTTGACAAGCGACAATTATGTGGACTCCAATTTTTGAGATTTAGTATTTTCCTTTTTTTAAAAAGCAGTTGTATCATAATATTGTAGTGTCATATTTTGTATTGTATTCATGGATTTTGAATACTATTAAGTTACGTATGTCCCTAACCGGCACTTTGGATTTCATGGCCTATCGCGGCGTATTCCAATTTTAAGATTGAATGAATTACCGATTTTGTAGTTTTCTTGGCCAATGCCGCGATGGACTTTTATAAATTTACGTCGTGGCTGCAATTGTAATTTATTCAATACCTGAGGGAGTGGGATGTAGACTAGTAAATTGTGAGCATAGCTAGCTTTTGACATAAGCGTCATTAGATTACATGTTAGGAATGTAAATATCGAACTTTTCTGGATTAAAATTAAGAATTCAAGTCGAGTGTCTTCAATTTCAAATTGGAATAACTTGACCTGCTGATAAATCATATGATCAAGTACTTCCTATTTAGTACTTTGCAAACCAGGCGACAATTTAGAGATGAGCTAACCGCTATCTCGGAACTCCATAGGATAATTCATTGCCGCCCACTTGTGTAAGAACTGCGTACCCCGGATTCAAAATTTTGTGTAGGGTTTTAATTATTAATTCAAAATTTTAATTTTGATGACAATGTGATAATTGGACGACTTCTGTGTTGCCCAAAGATAGGCCCATCATTTTTATATTGCAGGTAATCGTCATTCCTCCAGCTCGTATGCATTGGGGGTTTTAGGTAAGGCCGTTGCCTAAAAGTTTTGAAATTTTATTATAAGTAGTTCTTCAGGAAATTAGTATCAAGCTGACCTGTTGATATTGTTGGTATTCCGATATAAGTCCATTTAAATTGTTTTCTGCTTCCGTGAAGTCTTGCATTTCCATCCCTTCACCAATATACCTGCATAGAAAGACAACTCGTACGATTTGTAAATTTAATTATACAAATATTTAATCTACCAGTGCAAATACGCTTTGCGTTGAAACATTTTTGTGAATCCCTGAGTCACTCTTTTCCACAGCATGACAATTGAAGTATTATTTCCTGTTTAAATTCAGTAGCAAAATCTTCTATTAAAAATCTATCACTGGCGTATTGCTGGATTAAAATTTGTTTAAACCAATGAATGTGCCAGCCATTTTAAGTCCCCTCGGAGGTATGTCACAAACAGCAATTGCAATATTATTCGGTATCCATTCCGCGAAATATGGCGAATTTTTGTTCCTAACTCGGTACAGTTGCTCCTCAACGTCTCTAGTTGACATTCGTCCGCGGAAAATGGCTCCGACGGTTAAGTATTTACCATTTCTAGGATCGCAAGCAGTCATCATGGAATTTACGTCAAACATCTTAAAAATCAAAACAACTGTGAAAATTTCACCAAAAATTGGCTTGGTAAATTAACTTACATATGTTATAAGAAATTACCTGCTGAATTAAATCTGGGACTGTTAATGCTCTGTAAGGTTGAACTCCTCGGGAGGTGAGTGGGACGAATCCTGGGATAAAAAAGTGAAGACGTGGGAAAGGTGCGAGATTTACGTACATTTTCCTCAAGTCCGCATTGAGCTGTCCAGGAAAACGAAAGCAAGTTGTGATACCACTCATTACCATCTAAATCAAAACAGATGCAAACTTTTGTTTTAATAACAAAATGTATTCAGTATTTAACTAAATTGAAGTACAGCAATCAGGTGGTTCAGATCCGGGTAGTGCGGTTGACTCAATTTAAGGGTCCGGTGACAAATATTGTATAAAGCCTCATTGTCGACGCACATGGTTAAATCGGAATTATCAATCAATCGGTGTAAAGACAGGACACTGTTGTAAGGTTCCACGACTGTGTCACTGACCTGGGGACCAAATCGACTCAATTAAACGTAAAGATTGATTCGATTTGTTTAAAGAACTGAGTCCCTCACCCTTGACGATGGGATTACAGTAAAAGTCATGACCATTCGATCCGGGTATTCCTCTCTCATTTTCTGCATCAATAGACTCCCTAGCCCGGACCCTGTTCCGCCTCCAATGGAATGCAGAATCTGGAACCCCTTATTAAAATAATAACCTAAATTATTTTCAATTTCCGCTCAAGGTTTAATTGAGTGGATAGTTTAATTCATTAATGTATTTGGATGATAGTTTCATACTTGCATGCAGTCGCAGCTCTCCGCCTCCTTACGCAAAACGTCTAATGCGTAGTCTACAATCTCCGCCCCTTCTGTATAAAATCCCTTCGCCCAGTTATTTCCTATTATTAGGAAGCAGTTCTAAATCCAATCATCAGCTGGAATTGAATAAAATTTTCAAGAAATTGTATGCTTACCTCCACCAGTTTTCCCAAATATGAAATTGTCGGGTCGGAAAACTTGACCATAACGGCTTCCCCTCAAAGTTTCTAGTGTCCCGGGTTCCAAATCAACGAGGACTGCGCGGGGAACATGTTTCCCACCTGGATGGGATTACAAAAGTTAATAATTAATCGAATTCATTTTTATGCTTTGACCGTACTTACTTGTGGCTTCTTGGAAGTACACATTGATGCGTTGCAGCTGAAGGTCGTTTTCTCCACAATAATTCCCGGTTTGGTCAATGCCATGTTCATCGCAGATGACCTCCCAAAACTAAAATGCCAAAGTTCAATCAGGTGGATTTTCCTGAACCCATAATACAGAGAAAAATTGAGTTACTACCTTGGATCCAACTTGATTTCCACATTGCCCCAATTGCAGGGTTACGACTTCACGCATGTTAAATTGCGCTGGCGTCAGCTAACGCAGGCTCGGATTTTAAATTTGGTGGTGATCAGCAACCATATATGTATGAAAAATTTAAAATTTAGATTATCTAAAAAAAATACTGTAAATTTTGAATTTAATTGTGGTTCCGAATGTAATTTGGAATTTTGTATGTAGCATTTCATTGTGTTGCATGGATTTGTTTATGTTAGAAAGTTTGCCCAGGAAACCAAATAAAAGTCCAGTCGTGCTTTCGTCGTGGGATTGTATCAGAACAAACGACGACTGTTCTTGTTATTATTCAATTTTAATACAAAATGTAATGGCTAACACAATGATTTGAACGTTTACATACAAAGGATGGGTTTGGGTTTGAACACAACGGATTGCATAGATCCTAAGTAACGGCAGCATTTCCCATAATTTCAAGTGTACATCACGTGTGCCTGCATGACAATATTCCGTCACATTCAGTTTTCGTCCGCTTCCTGCGCCTGCGCCTTTTGTAATAAATCGGACATTACAATGACGGAAATGGACCTTGGCATTCCTCGGGCACTCTCTGCTCGGAGGTCATCGATTAATTCTTTGACTGTGTAAAGACCCGTGACACGGAGAAGAGTCTCCAGTGCGCACAACACAAAGTCAAAGGCATTGCTTGATCCAAGCGGAATTAAGAATAATATGAAGGACTTGACGATGAGGAGAATCATGAAGAACACGGCACCTTTGAGCCAGTATTTACTTTTTCTAATGCAATCCTGAGAATCGGGCTCCTCCTGCAAGCACGCATACAATTAATCAGGCATCATACATTACTCATATCCAGAATGGATCACTCATAAAATTACCACATTGCAAAAGAAACTTACTGATTTGAGAGCCTGGAACAATTTGGCAGCGATAAAAGCTTGAAGAATGTTGACGCAAATGGCTAGTAACGCGAACAGGAAGGAGAGGAGAACAGCTGTCAAATGAATCCACACACAATAAATTATTCGTACAACCTAATCAGCCAGTTCAACGTATGAACACAATTCCTTCAAACCAGTTATACAAATCTATTGACTGTTAATTATTATTTATTGCTAGAATTTCTCAGCGTTGGTTACTCCATAGGTTATAAAAGGATACTTAACAAATCATGCTAATGAGATCAGTGATCGGTGGATTTGTATTTCACAAAATAAAATCGAAAAATATCAGAGTTGAACAGCAATACTTAAACCTAATCTAAAGACGACATACCGGAAGAAGTAGGGAACCCTCCAGGAAAATTTTCGGAGCCAGCCATAAAAACAATTCCATAATAGAGATAGAGGAGGATGAGAACACTTGCAAGAATCTGTCATGTCAAAATCAGGTCATGAAGGAGCTTAATTACTCGATTAAATGAAATAATTTATGTAAAGGCACTCACTATGTCTAATACAGCTATCGCCTTGACCATTCCCCTATTTCGCCAAGGCTCGCTGTCGTCCATGGCAAGGAACTGGTTTGGTGTCTAGAGTGCCTTTGTTGTACTCCCGCCGTCATTTACTACGCTTGAATTAACTTTCCCGTTTAATCCCTGAGCTATGATCACATAAATGTTAATTAGGGTTAAGAATTTAATTACTTTCAACTGCACTTTCCTTGGACCCTCCTCCGCCGAGCCGAGCAGGGCAGGGAACCACACAAATTTATGTCTAGTCCTTTATTTTTAACTCGTGCTCTGATTTTATGGGAGGAGGGCCGAATTAAAAATATCACAATAGGAAACTAGATTCGCACTTGCGAATGACTATTGCGGAACGCTTGCCTCGACTTCCTCCCGTTCTCTCGTGTGCACGCAAAGTCTCTTTCCGACGCTCATTTTAGCAAGGTGATTTATTTTTAGAACTGGGTTTGAACCCACGTTTAAAGGTGGCACTATTGCAAAAAAAAAAGTCATTCCGACTCACTACTTACTACTACGGCCGGGGAATAGTAAAATTGAATCGGGAGAACTTAGAAGGGATTCAGCAGTGGATTGCATTGGTCTCGGCTCAAAAAGAGGAAGACTGACGGTTTGATTCATAACCGCCCATTCTCATTCCACTTAAACAAATTGTTTGAGACACGACGAGGTTTAACCAAATTCCGATCCGGGGTGTCCTTTGTGTGAAACAAAGCCCGTGATTCAAAATCTGTCTCTGAGCTTGTAAATCGGGGTTTTAGGGATGTATGTATGGCACGGCGTTATAATTTATGCGGCCGCCTTCTTGCTGTTTTATGATAATTGGCAACGGATGCTGCATCCCAGGAACTTCATGTCAACTTTTCTCTTTAATTTGACGGGGTCATTCCATGCATGTAGATTTTTTTTATTATGGTCAAATTCTTCAGTGTTACACTGTTGTCAGCGAGGGGTCAAAATCTCCTGAAGAAATTAACCAGCCAGTCAGAACGGATTTGAAGTACATGGAATAAATGAAAGAAATTGAGAACCCGTTGTTCTTTACTTGATGGTTAATTTATAATGATTTTGCAGGATTTGTTCGTTGATAAAATTAATTTGGAAATCAAAGACCTCAAAATATTAAGAAAATGTAAAAAATAGAAATTTATTGCAAAATAATTGTGCAACGGTACTTATGTTTATGGACAAATTATTCTGCTCAAGTCTTAAACACGGTGACTGCAGTAAGATTCAAATTCTGCTTGCCACTGAAGAAAAATTATAAATCGAGTCACCCAGTAGGTGGAAAATATCCGGAAAATCATTCCAAAGACTAATGTTCCAAAGTCAAAACCCGAGGTTCCTACAAGTTGTGTAATGACGTCAACCAGGAGAGTAATCATAAAGGATAACTTAAAAATCAGTGTTACAAATATAAAAATAGAAGTCCGGAGCCACCAGGTAGAGATTCGAATCGATGCTTCCAAATTCTGCAGCAAAAAGAGACTACAAATAATATTGCGATCTAATTCAAATAGTGAAAACGACCTACCCTACAAGCATAATTTTTTGCCATAACTCACCCTTCCAAAAGTCGCCACAAGGAGCCCAAACCCCATGCAAATTTGCATTACCTTGGTTGACAGGATAATAATAGAAATGCAGACGAAGGTAGTAAAAGATAGGGTTGATTCCTTTTCATCTGTATTGATGGGTAATGGTATTAAATATGGATCCATTTTACAATAATCAAATTTGGATTTTAACATGTCAAAAGAGCCCATATATTAGTTCAAGTTCGAGTAGCATAGTTTAGTGCTTTGTTGCAGAAATATGAAGTAATACGAATTCAAAACATTATTACAGAATTACCTATTAAATTTATTTGAATGAACAAACCATAAGCCGGTACTAACTACTGACACATGATTTGATTTTATATAATCTGTGTACTTTTATTACCTGGCTTAGCTTCCTGTGTTCTATGCCTTATCACATGATCATAATAATACTCCCACATCCTGTGAATCTGGATGATAAATACGCACAACCCGAGAATCTAAAGCACACACACCCATACTCATTTTGTAGTTATGATATAAAACTAAAACTATTTGTAAATATCTGTCATACCGTATCCAGTGCAGCCAGTATTCGCGTGATCAGACGTCGCTTCATTGGATCCAAGTCCATGACGTCAATTGCTGTAATTACACTATCTGGAAACTAACCATTATTTTATTTTATTTCATTTTCACTTTATTTATAAAACCGGTACAATTTATTTTCCTTGGAAATAAAATACTCTCATGAGTGTATTTGTAAAATTTTAGGCACTAATGCGGGTTTTGCAATATTTTGTGGAATCCATCTTCGTCTCTAAAGGAAAATCATTGGCTAAATGTTCAGAAACCAAGATTTGATATCTAATAATAGCCATAAGATTCTTTCAAATGCACTATCCCTATCCTCCCCCGTCTACTGTCGACTTCCACTGCTCGTGGTTCGCGGAACCCATGCTCTGCTGCGATATATTTCTCCTTGTGCTTTTCAGGCGTCCGTGACAAAAAACTGCATTATTAGTATTATGAAGGCCTTTTCAATTAAGAAGTCATTGCTTGACTGCGTTCAAAGCGCAAACGCCAAGAAAAGTCCAACATCTATGCATCAATAATACATTTATTTGACCGATAATAAGGAATTTGAAAACTGTGTGGGTATTGTATTTAACCCTACAATTATTTATTTACGTATTATGTATCGCTGGAATTTTCCTTCATGTCTAATATTGAGTGGATTATTTAAATTGGGCAACATATCATATCATATTATCATATCTTAATTATCATATTTCGAAACATTAGTCCGAAAGAAACTCTACTAATCCAGAATGTAATATAATTTTCTAACCAAATGTTTTAACATTTTTTTGAATACAGTACTGTTAAATTTAATTTAAAGTCACAACACACTCAAAGTAGCAGAATATCGTGTCACGGAAAACTCTTATCATGCAGTACATGATATCAGTTTCTCGTGAGCCAATAACAACAAAATGCTATCATTTCAGCACACAATGCGCACAAAATCTGTTGTCCGTGTTTGCATGGCTTAATACGGTGTGGGTTTTGGAAACTGTGGACTAGTTATCTGGAAACTGTTGGCAAATGGAATCACACACAACAAAACCCTGATATTACTAAATCTATTGCTAAGTTTTAGCGTCTAAAATCTAATCGAAAGTGCAAATAACTCTCGAATTACATTTTTAGATTTGGGAATTCTGAAATTCTAAAATTATACTATAAAATTATTGTGTAAATTAGTTGTGGGAGTGTCGTAGCTTTTCTTCGGTTCAAGTAAGCTTTAGTACAATACAGAATACAATAATTCTAGATAAACAGTTTGACAGTTTGGATTGAGCGTGTCAATTAAAACTTAATTCACGAGCATTGATTAATCCAGTTAATATAAGTGCACTTGCCTTAATCCAGGTACTAGCCTGAGCTGGGCGATGGGTGCGCATTATTCCTACCTCGAAACTGAAAAGAAAACATGGGCTGACCACACTATAGTCTATGACGAAAATGTGAGGGGCGTAAATCTTGTATTCCTAGAGAGCTTCAATGATCATGCAGACATAACTTTAGCGAGCGAAGAAATCACATTGGGAGGAATAACATTCAAACATTGGTTTGTAACTGATGGAAAGCTTCACCTTGAGTTCGGACATTCAAAAGGCGATTTATACAAAGCAAGAGTTGCCATCAATTCCTTTGCTCGAGAATCGTATCTGTGTGAGGAAATTAAAGNTGAGGAAATTAAAGAAATGAACCCAGATGTGCGGAACAGGATGCAACGTGTAGTCGGGATGTCCAACTTTTCCTTGTGCTTGCGGAACTCGGAACACGTTGCGAATTACGTATTTCATGGAAGATGGTTCAGCTCCCAAATGGATGACAATGGAATATTGATACAACAATTTCGTCCTTACATTAAGGAGGGCTCTTCACACAAAGTAAAAGTGAACACGTTTCCATCCTTTATTGGACCTGACATTTTGGGGTGTGATACAAAGAAACTATACTCTTTTCTTGACCACAATTTTGTTGCACAACAAATCAATTATTATACTGGAGCCTAGCAATAATTCGTACAATATTATAGTTATGGGGCCCAGCGGGGCTGGCAAATCCCATTTGATCAATGCCTTTTTCAATCAAATTGTTTGCGACTCCAACGTTAGCCATAAGGGTGTGTCAAAAGACATTCGATTTGTCCACGGCTCCGGACATCTGTATGACATGAAAGCAAAAGAATACCAAAGTCGCGAAATTACTGTGGCTGACACAATTGGATTCTGCGATTCGGAATGGGATGACAATCAGATTGCGAATTTCATAAAAGGACGTGTTCACTCAAATTTCAAAGAAATTGATGCCGTACTTGTGGTATTCAAAGTGGACCGTTTGTCCAAAGAGATTGTGGAGGGGATTCAGAGTGTAATGAAGTGGTTAAATTACGATCAGCTGTCCAACCATTTAAATTTTACTTTTGTTGTCACGCACGCTGAAGGACTGACTGATGCCAAGAAAACTGAGCTATCCAATCAAGCCACAGAAATATTAGGACTCAAGAAGGACCCAGAATGGGGGAATTTATTTCCAAATGAGTTTGTATGCACCCCTTCTCTGATCTATGTAGGGTTTCCTCATGAAGGGCTATTGAATGATGCTGGGATGAGGCTCGTAAAAGAAAGTTGGAATTTATTACAGTTACGCTTAAAGCATCCAGTCAGTCGGAACAGGCTTTCTAATCCTGCTTTTGGAAAGTAGACGCTGTTGAAATTTATGTTGCTAGGTAATCAATCGATTTAAACAATTCCGCAACGACAGAAAAAAGATGAATAACAAAATTAGTCAGGCACCATTTGTGGGCAATCTGTTCAATAGGGGTAAATTTATATGTTATAACACTGTTAATTAAAATATGTAATTAAAACTAGCGCACTTGCCAGCGTGCTGGCAAGATTTGTTTGATTTGCTTATTGCACGACTGATTTAAAACTAAATAACATGTATCCTCTGTATTCCCTTTCGGGGCATCAATTTGCGTAACTCACACCAAAGATGGTGGTGTATATTAAAATGTAAAAATGACGCCATTGTAACAGAATAGTTTGCCAATATTAGCGATGATTCACCTCGAGACTACACTTTGACTTAAGAAGTGCGTAGGCATTTTACGCACCTGCACGCACACAAATAAAATCGATTCACGCCAAACACTTCCCGCACTTGCCGGGTATCTGAGATTACATGTTTTCTTTCAAACATTAGTTCACTCTGTGCTTACGTTTCAGTAAACAACCTTCCATTACATCTTCAGTCCATTAAATAATATAATTTTTGCTAATTTGTGTAGCCTGAAAAGTAAGTGCCATGCATCAGCTGTTAATTCCGAACAACCAGGCAGGGCTGCCTTGCGTAATAGCTTGGAGGTGAAGGCCACACAGTTTGGCTTACTAGTGTATCACACGTTCCGGCCCTATAAGCTCTATCACTGTGTTTTGGCCTCCTGTCTATTTAGAATGGAAGTGCAAAGTAGAATTTAGTATTTTTGATTAACACACACACACACACACTCGACCCGTGCCGTGATGCGTTGAAAGGCGCAGCAAACAAAAGTCTAGCCCAGACATCCTATAAGCTGTTTAAACTCTAGTGACACACATGAGTGTTTGCGTGTAGTAGTGGTTCTCTGAACATCATCACTGACTGTGACTGTAGCTGAGTTTTTGTCCTTCGTGCAATTCAAAATAATTTCCAACATGTCAAGTTCCGGAGAAGAAGTGGAGAGTTTGGAGTCAATTTTGGAAACTAATTTGCCACCCGCAGAGTTGCAACGAGTATGGAAAGTACTGTACGGAAATGATTACCCACCAGCGTAAGCTATTATAATACAAATATAATTTAACACTGCTAAAATATGTATGTACCGTATATTACCGAGTAGAAGCCTCCCCC
>JAAXYW010001956.1:0-17880 GCA_036851895.1 Orthonychiurus folsomi
GAAACACACATAGTAAAAATAGATTCTACAATTTCACCCGGGTAGAACATCACATGGTAGAACAAAACACAGCCTAGGCTCTGGAAGTTGTGTTGCAAACAAGATTTCAACCGATTCCTAATCATGTTATTCGAACTAATTTTGATGTATAATCTATGGCATCTTGCCACGTCTTAGTGATCTACATTCTACAAATACTTCCAATCTGATGCTCAAACAATTGTATTTTTAACACGTAGTACATTTAGTTTGACTAGACTTCTTATTGAGAACTGCTCTTGGCATAATTCACCGAACTCTTTTCAAGACCAGTAGAGCTATACAAATCGTCTGCGAGTTTCACTATCTGATCTACAGCTTCGCAATGCGACAGAAAACCTTCAGGGATTTCCTCGAAACCTAAATGTGATCCGCAAATAGCACCCGCCATTGATGCAATTGTGTCAGTATCGCCACCCAATGAGATTGCAAACTGAATACATCGCTGAAACTGGTTTTCACTCTGAAATTGGAATAAACAATAGATTTTAGTCATTCTGTTATGCTAGATTGGATTTTGATTGTGGATAAGCAGGGTAATTCTAAAGACGATCCTCTTTAATTGCGAACATTTTCCGTTCAGCTGCTAAACAACTAACCACATGCTTTTTAAAAGCACCGTTTTGGTAAAAAAATTTGAGTCTGTTCCAGTTCCAATCCCCGCTAGATTGAACTGTACACAACAGCCAAAAATTATACATGACTTCAACTTTTACTGTAAATCCGCTATTAGATCGGCTTTTTAACTTACATTTTCAGAACTCTTAGATTATCGAATTCTCCTTACAACATTTAATGTTGCATTTTCCCGCACAGCCACAAGGAAATTCATTCTCGCAAAGTTCGGCGTTGCGGTGATCTGTCTAACCTTGAGCTGATTAGAAATGCCCACGCGAGCAATTGGTATGATATGTTGTTTCCAAGTGACAATAAAACAATCTCTGAAAATGACCGGTGAGATTTGACCGCGCAACTAAACAGTAAATCCAAATCGGATTTCGGATCGGGTATTGTGAATATTGTTATTGCTGGGAAACCTCACTTACAACAATAAATTCCGTCCTGGAAAAATATTACCATGCCCGCATGCAACACTGGCGAGTTAGTAAAATCAAATGTTGACCTAGTCTAGCCTAGTAGCGCTGGAGTTATTGTGGTTTTGCTCGTTGGAATTCAATATTTCAGGGGAACGCTTACTTAACATTATAGAATTCAGTTTCAGTACCTCAATTTCTGGGATGGACTTCCGAGAAGCGAGATAACAGTAAAGAGCAGTCGGAACTGAATGCAAAGCAGCAACATGAACCCCCAGCTCATTCTGAATATCGTCTACTGACGGTGGAACATCCTTCTTCAGAAACGTCTTGACTGTTCTAAGCTTCTTCGCGTAAGACCTTCGATACTCGTCTTCAACACCACCCGACTTCGAAAATTCGTCTTTTTCGTCCGATTTTTCTATTTCTTCCATTTTGTTGATCAACTGGTCTAAGAAAGGCACATGATCAAAATTCCTGTCTCCAGGGTTCAACGAAAGGGCGTGGCGAATGACCAGAGCTTGCAGTTGAGCACCACGAATGGCTAATGGATTTGAATGAGTAATTCTTGCTGTTTCTGAAGCAATCTCCAACAATTTCCCAACATTATCATGAGTAAATAGCGACACAGGTGCAACGCGCATAGCAGCCCCATTTCCAAAAGACCCTTCGCCACCAAACTGTTTCTTCGCGTGATAGAAGGGGTCCTCAAAACCTTCTAACCTTAAACCACAAAAAACATCATGCACAGCTGCTCCGTAGCCCCGTTTTGGCTCCAAAAAATATTCCGTGGTAAACCTGAAAAATAGAGATGTGACGGTTATGCTCATTCACTCATTTCATAAAGGCCATTTGAAAAATTGAATAATAATAAAAATAATGCTATAATACTAAGATTAGATTTCACGCTAGCAATTTATAACGCCAAAGACAAAGCTAAATTAATTTCCAAATTGCTCACCGTTTAGCCATATCCGGTCCATTAAAACCCTTGCACTGCAGGAGAGATTGTGCCAGGGATTTTGTCATAGCCGTGTCGTCAGTGAATGGTTTAAAGGGAACTAAAAAAGTAAATCCGATGTTTCAGAAATTATTCCATCATATTTAGTCCATCAGGAAATTCCAAATTTACATACCCCTCAATTTTGGATTTAGAAGCTGATTAAAGTAGATGTTGACTTGCACAGCCGACATTTCAGCTACCCCCTCAAATGGGGCTCCGAAGCAGTCCCCCACTAGTCCCCCAACTAAACAACCTCGATATTTAGTTGCTAATTTCATGGCCATTACTTTTGACTTTCACTTTGTTCAAAAAATCGAAATCCCCGAAATGTCACCCTCAAATGGGGCTCCGAAGCAGTCCCCCACTAGTCCCCCAACTAAACAACCTCGATATTTAGTTGCTAATTTCATGGCCATTACTTTTGACTTTCACTTTGTTCAAGAAATCGAAATCCCCGAAATGTCACACTACAGTAAACCCGTAGTTGTAATGCAAGGTGGCGATTCTTGTTGCACAAGTTAAAGCTGAGTATTAATTACTGAATGTACTTTGAAAGGAGGTCAAACAAAGGTCAACATTTTACGAAGTAAGTTGGTAAGCCCTTGAAATGTTCACCGCGCCCCGGTACGAGAAATTCAAATCTATGTTTGTCCCGGGGATCGTGATGCATGCAAGCAATGCTGGCGGAATTTTAGATCATATTTAAATCCAAGTCAAAGTCGTTTCAGAGTTGGTGCAGTGAAACACAATTTAACTAGTTTTTGAAATCAAAGTCAACGTAAATCAGCATAGTTCGTTCAAATCATTAAATGGGTGTTCAGGGCCTCTGGACTTTGCTAGAATCATCAAGTGAAACTGTTCCAATTCATACGCTCAGGGGAAAAGTCCTTGCAATTGGTAAGTCAGAGCCATATTCGTCTATGTACGCCATTATGTTGAATTGATTGATTGGCAGTTGATTGTAGATTGGGGAGTTATTTTTATAAAAAAAGAGTTTAGCATAAGAAACCGCGCAACGTTACTAGTGTATTAAACTTTTCTTGTCGTTGTGCCAAGTCACAAACACAAGTCACAAGTGAAGCAGACTACGTAGCTTTAGCTAATTTGTAAAATGTCAGCCTTCAGTCTAATTTCATTTTTGTGCTACTTGTCTGCGGTCAGACATTTGGTTGAAATGTTGCAAATAACATTAAAATTTGAAACAATTTTGAATTTGCAGACAAGAGCAATTTACCTTGTTTTCACAAAACTAATAAATTTGTAATCTTGTTGCAGTTTGAATTCAAGAAGTCAAAGTGAAATCCTGAAGGCTGACATTCGCCCGTCAATTAGTAAAGCACCTTAGCGTAATGCGTGTGTTCTGAACTTTGGGCCTTGTTATGGAACTGGAAGGAAAGGAATTTCTCCGCTCACTCCTAAATCAAAAGTTAACTATTAAACTGACCGACGGAAGAACACTTGTTGGCAATTTTCTCTGCGTAGACCGGGAAGCCAATATTATAATTGGATCAGCCACCGAATATTCCAACGATAACTTGACTGGGGAAGGTCGTATTCTTGGGCTTGCCATGGTCCCTGGCCGGCACGTAATTTCAATTGTGAAGAAAGACTGCGTTAGTTACGATTAAACTACCCCATTAAAAGTATTCTCGAACCCACTACTACCAATATGGCGGACACATCACGACGGTCGCCTCCTGTCAGCGCTCCAGCTTCTGGAGGTGTTTCCGCAAGTCCCGCAAGATTTCAAACTGATGATGTTGACCCTTTAAGAGAAGAAAGATCCGGTTTAATTAGAGAAGTAGGATGCCAAGCAATTTGGAGTTTATCATCTTGCAAGCCTGGGTTTGGAGTAGATCAGTTGAGAGACCAGTCTCTTGAAAATTATTGGCAATCCGATGGCCAGCTTCCTCATTTGGTCAACATTCAATTTCGTCGTAAGATGACTGTAAGAGATATCTGCCTGTACACAGATTTTAAATTGGATGAAAGCTACACTCCTAGTAAAATTTCTGTACGTTGTGGAACCCATTTTAATGGTGAGAACGTAAAAATTAAGTTTACAATCAATTGTAGCTTGCGGATTCGATAATGCGGATATTAAATTACGAGTCTAATATAATATACTATCAATCTTAAATTAATTTTAATAACAGATTTACAAGAAGTTGAGGTAGTGGAATTTACTGAGCCAAGTGGTTGGGTGCAAATTTTCCTAAAGGATATAAGAGATCGTCCTATTCGGACATTTATGCTCCAGCTGGCAGTTCTCAGCAATCATCAAAACGGGCGCGATACACACTTGAGACAAATTCGGATTCATTCTCCGGTTGAAAATCTTCCAGTGGCAGTTTTTCCAGGCACTTTTGCAGCGAACGGTTTATGTCAGCGATATTCCTGCATTCGCTGAAATGTTTGTCTCTACACAATAATTATTGAGTTGTTAACTCATGGGTTTGGGATCGACCTGTGTACTGTATGAAATTTGTTCTAAATTGGAGTTTTGTATATAATTGTAATAAATTTAACAACTGAGAAGACTGGCTTGATTATGTTGATTTGCCTCATTGAAACTCGGGGAACTACGAATGGTAGTTGCTTTTCTGGCTGTATAGGCCCTACATCCAGATAAATTTTAAAATGGCTAATTGAAACTGAAACTTGACTGCTCAATCGGTGAATTTTTAAAGCACAGAAGGTGTGGACGAGGTTTCATGAAAAGTGCATTGATGCATTTAACAGATAGTATAAGAACTTACCAAAATGTGATGTTCGCCGCGTTATCCAAGAGCTTAAAATTTATAAAAAAAACAATAGGTAATAATTAATATTTTGTCTTTATACAGATGTTTCCATTTGGCTCCATCAGGCCGTAAAAGGTTTTCGCGACAAGGACGGAAATCCTCTGCCGAATGCTCACCTCCTCGGGGTATTTCACCGAATCTGCAAATTACTAAACTATGGAATCAAACCCGTATTTGTATTCGACGGCGGAGTTCCGGTCCTCAAAAGGCAAACAATGAATGCCCGCAGGCAGAAAAAGATCGAGGCGAAAGACAAATCTGAGGAGGTCAGGACAAAATTATTAACCAATCTTGTTCGCCAGCAAGTTCAACATCAAATGAAGCGATCATTGCCACCAACTCAGCAAATGGAGAGTATGCTCGAATCTCTTTCACCGAAAAAGAAATCCGTTAGTCCGAGGAAGCGCGGCAATCAATCAGACTCGGAGGACGACGAATTTGCAAAACTTCGGAAAATAATAGAAGCTAAAGGAGTAACACTCGGGCCATCGTCATCAGCACCTTTGTCGGATCCGCGGTCCGCACCCAATTCCACTGAAGATTCCGCAGAATCATCCTACTCGGATAGTGACGAAATTGATTGCCGCGGTGGGAGAAATTATTCTGAACATTTCAGTTCAATAACGTCGCCCAATTTCGACACTTTGCCCTTAGAACTCCAACATGAAATTTTATTTGAAATGCAAGAGTCCAAGAAAACTAATTCTTGGGGGAAAATGCATGAAATGCCAAAAGATTTGCAGAATTTTAGTTCTTTCCAAATGGATCGATTAGTAAAGCGAAGATTTCTGCAGAAGAAAATTCAAAGTGTACAGCAGGAGATGGGAGAGAGACACATTCATGTCCAAAACTTGGATGATTTGGCCATGTTTGAGGCAGAATTTGGAAGTACTGGAGAGAAGCAAATCATTGGGTCGAAGGAGGGGGGTGCTATCCTTATTAAATCAAAACATCCTTCTGAACTTAAACCAGAAGGAAATTCTACAACTGCGAAAGGCCAAGTCCATGAAGTAATTACAATTGATGATTACGTGCAGGATTGGGAAAGTGAGGAAGAAAGCGTTGTCGATGAAGTTCCGGGTCCAAGTAGGAATGTTGTGGCGTCAACGTCTGCACAAATGTCAACGTCGAGACAAGTACAACAGGGCAAAGTTTCTGAGGAAGAAGATGACATTCGACTAGCAATTGCGTTATCGCTTTCGGAAAATTGTGTGGAAGCAATGAGTTCAGAAGGTGCCGAGCAAGAAACTTTAAAAGAAAATGATACAAAGCAGAAAACTGTAGACAATCAAGCCGAATTTTCACAAAAATCTCCGACCAAAAACTCGTCCAAGGGGTCTACCCCGGTGAGGTCCGTTCAACATGAACCTAAGTTTTTTACATCAGACTTTCAAAAGGGGAACAATTCTTGTTTCAAGTTTTTAGGATGGGTCGGTTTTAACGAAAACATGTCTGCAGCTAAAAACCATAGTTCACAAAATACGAAATCAATTACGAATTCTGCTGATTCGAGCGATTGCAGTGATGACAGCGGTGATTTTGAAGAAGTCCAAGAAAATGAAAGAGAAGTTTTAGAACTAAACAGTATTAATGTAAACACTGTACCTCATGTGACGGCGGCGGCCATTAATGATATGCCTTCACCCAGTGATCATATTGCAAAACCATCAATAGTAATTAAATTTGAACAGAATTTTAACTTTAAGAAGGAAGACGACTTGTTCTCAGATGTGTTCAAGGACACTGAATTATCTGTGGATAGCACAGTCGAGAATTTAAATGAGATAAGTTCCCCGAAAGTCAGTCAACACGATGATCCTGAAATGGAGGGTGCTAAATCCGATGAGAGCGACTCCGAATTTCTGGATGTTCAGGAGAAAGTAGAGTCCGAGGATTTTCAGGAATTCCCAAGTCCGCCTCCGTACAGTCCGCAGCCTGCATCCTTACATAAAGACCCCGACGCCGAACAGCGCAAAATTACAAGGACGCTAGGTACAATGCCCTCTCAATCACATTCCGGAGTTCGTATGATTTCAGCATCAGCTGAATTTATGCAGTCACAGGTACTAAGCACATTTGCATTATTTAAAAGCTAATGAATGCGAAGAGAAAGAGACTCGAATTCATTTATTAATGTTTTTAGCAAAAACTTGTAGACACGCAAATTGAATTGAGGTCAGAGCGTGGTGGCCAGGAGAGAATCGCGGCTTCAATTACAGACCAAATGTACATCGAGGCTCAGGTAATATGCATTTCCAAAACTTTTGCCAATTGCCTCGGCCATTAAAAACAACTTTGTTATTCTTCAAATTTTTAGGAGCTCCTTGCTCTTTTTGGGATTCCTTTTGTGGTCAGCCCAATGGAAGCCGAATCGCAGTGCGCATTTTTGGATTCCGCCTGCTTGACAGACGGAACTATAACTGATGACTCTGATATTTGGCTATTTGGGGGACAACGTGTATACAAGAATTTTTTCACACAAGGAGACAAACCTGTTCAATTCTTTCAATATTCTGATATTGTGCAGCACCTTCGTGCGTAAACTTTTATAATTGCTTCAAACTTCAAAGTTGTCGTAAGATTTTGAACTAATTCAAAAATAATTATTTTTGCAGATTTAGACAGGGAGAAGCTTGTTTTAATGGCGATTTTAACTGGGTCAGACTATACATTGGGAGTTGATGGCGTGGGACGAGTCTTGGCTTTAGAAATATTGGCAGAATTTCCCTCGGCGAGTATTAATGCATTTGACTCATTGTTAAACTTTCGGGAATGGTGGGATTTGTCTCAAACAGCTTTTGTTGAACCTTCAAACAAAATAAAGGCGAAATTACAAAAATTACACCTTCGCCCAGGCAAGTATCAACCACCTAATTTTCACCAGCTGTTGCAGGCAACGGTATATGACATGTTTAAATTTTCAGGTTTTCCAAGCAAACATGTTTACGACGCTTATATGGACCCGACTGTCGACTCGTCCACAGAACTCTTTCGGTGGGGCACCCCTGATTTGGAGTCGATAAAAGCGTACACGAAGCGAAAGTTTGGTTGGGATGAAACAAAATGCGATTCTACAATTGGCCCTATTTTGAAAAACTGGAACACGTATCAAAATCAGAAGCAAACAACACTAGACAGATTCTTAGCCATTCCTAAGGATCTTCCGACGACTGGGCGTGCACAGAAAGTGAATATTAAAAGCAAACGCCTCGCACTTGCAATGGCCAAGCTGAATAAAGAAATGCCACCGGAGGAGGTCAACCTGAGTTCTGATTCTGAAAGTGAAAGCTCAAATCCTGCACAGACCTCAAATTCTTCGAAACGAAAATCCAACCACAGCACACATAATGCTAAATCCGCAAAAATATCCAAGCGTGGAACTCTGGAAAGTATGGATTCAGCGTCTGGATTTACTGGAATATTCACCAGCAGTTCTAAACCAACTCCAGAGATTCCACAAAAAACTCAAGCACAACAGCGCAACAATTTACTTAAAACAAAAGCAGCAGAAGTACTTAAAAAGAAGTCCAAGTAGAACTTGTAAATTCTAAATCCTTGTGTGCGGTGATGGGCTCGATTCTATTCAAATTTGTCCAAACGAAAATATGCAACTAATATTTTTAATTGAAAAAAACTTGTATAAGTCACACACACAAAATCGCATCAGGTAGATGAATTTTTTGATTACAAACAATTAGATTGAATTATTAGTTTTACAAATGGGTAAATGCGTGAAAAAAAACTAGAAAAAATTAAATAATAAAAAGTCGAAAAGTCCGGGTACTTTTAATATGTGCATGAGTTTCTTACAAGAAATGTTAAGCGTTATTACCCACCCATATGCCATCCGCACCTGCTACCCGTTAAATTAGAAGGCATTTTACCGATCGCAATGCAGTATTCCCAATTGCATTTTGTTATTAGAATGCTTAGCAGAATTTATGTTACCGCAGAAAGTGATTCCAATATGCTTTGTACTCGCAATAATATTTTTCAGATAAGAAAAAACGTAACTATTGAGAATAAGCTATACGCCATTCCATGAATTCTATCGTTAAAAATATTTGTCGCTGTGTCTATAAAGCCAAAATTGGGTTCAATAAAATCAATACGTTAAGTCGATTTGGGAAGGTAAACAGGCAAGAAAAGCCGATCGAATGCCCGACGAAAGTGCTTGAGTGTTTGAGATTGAGGCCAATTCCCTCGTTTCGTGTGCTTGGTAATGGTAAGCTGATTTGTGGAGTAACAACATGCATTTTTTGTGATCCCGAGTGGTATTTCTTCCCCAATCTATATATAGCCTTAATGCTAGGAACCATCTGTTAAGATCAGTTGGCTGGCAATAGGCCCATAACGCACGCATGGGATAACTTATTCCATTACTTTCAGTTTGAACCGAATAGGTAATCCTGGGCTGGCTGCTGTGCTGTTTGAAGGGGAGGTTTCCTAAGCCTGCCTGACTTGAGTCCTGAGTCCTGACAATAATGGATTTTGGAACTTTAGAAAAGGCTATTCAAAATTCAAGAATCGCCAGGAAAACATTTTCGGCCTCTAATATATCGTCCATATCGTGCACCAATTCAGCAAACGTTGTTTCTAGAAAGTCATTATGTTTAACACTTCCTCGAGATTTTGGTGCTAAAGTCGGCTTAGAGGGGAGAATATTAGATCTAGAACCAGGAGGAGCTGCGCACATGACCGGTGTTATCCAAATTGGAGATTACATAAGAATAATCGAAGGTTCCGAAGACTGCGACGAAGATGATACTATTTCCTTGCAGATTACATACGGAGTTTTACAAATCGATCAGCGGCCGACTTGCCCACTTGTTGTGGAAATTGGAAATCGGTAAATTTATGAACTTTTCCAGAAAAAAGCCTGCAAAATTATAATATTTAAATTCAGATATATTATAGTATAGTATAAATGTTTACTGCTCATTGTTTTAGGAGTAGAACATCACTGGGAATTGCATTGGCAGATTCGAGGGGAAACCAAATCCGAATTTCTTCTATCAAGCCAGGATCTTTAGCGGATCGCTGCGGATTTTTGTGTGCGGGTGATGTGCTCACATCTGTTCAAATTCGTCCAAATGAAACTGTGCCTTGTTCGCAGTATTATTCGTCCTATCAAATTGCTCAAATTTTAAGAAAACTTGCAGCTGCGAATTCCTCTGTCATTTTAACTGTATTACCACGCCAGATAAGTTGGGACGATGAAAGTCAGTTGTCCTCAACAATGACCTTAAGGAACGAGTCGCCTCTATTCGATGTGTGCCCAAGGCATGAAGGAAACCAGCAGTACATTTTGAATTTGTGCCTTTGGAAAGACAGATTGTATGAAGATTGGGGATTTAGTTTAATGGACAATGTTGTTGAGGATGGAAGCGAAGACGCTGCAGAGAAACTGAGATCACAGGTACATGAAATCAGGCATGGAGGCCCGGCATTTTCGGCTGGTTTAAAAACGGGCGATTTTCTCTTGCAGGTAAATAAGAATAAAATAAAATGTACTTTATTGCATTTTAAACGGTTTTAAAGGCAATGGTCCTAATTTTTAAAAAGATAAATGAGCGAGACGTCTCATCACTGGAAAGTACAATCCTTGTTCCGATTTTGGCATCACTGGACGACGCGTTAAACCTAGTGATCTTACGAGTAGGAAAAGCGAATGCGAGTAGCAATTAATACGAAATACTTAACATTTGCACCGTCTTTATAATAAACATCATTGTCAAGCTTCTGTTAAAATAAAATAGAAAGTTGTTATGCAGTATAGAGTTGAATTATGGAGTTGAAACAAACCGTTTAATGCGATTCCAATTTAACGACAACTGCGAACACACTTTGCACCCCATAATGCGAGTTTAAAGATATCGTAAAATGCAGAAACTATCTTGCCTTCATAGATTAAATTGTAGATAAATTTAGAAATTTACAATTCGGTCTTACATTAAAGTTATCCTCAACCTAAAATTTCAAACTCCTCGTCATCAATGTCACTCTTCCTAGGTGAACTTCCAGCAGACTTGGAATGTTGAGATGAATTCTTTGGAGATGAGTTCTTCGTAAATCCAATTGATGTAAATGATTGGGAAGGACTGAGATTCGAGTGAGAGGGGGATTTCGAGGATGCAGTACAAGGTACACTGTATGATGAACAAACATTCCAATCAGCTGATCTTCTTTCACATATTTCAAATAGAGGCAAAGGCGTAGTCTGGAATCGTTCGTTTAACTTCGCACAGAGATTGTCAAAGTCATCTTCCGATTTACAGTAGAAGCACAATGCTATGGAGGGATCCATGGCGGCGAAGGGCATACGCCCTGGTTTCTCTAAATGGTAGCTTTCGTCCGCTAATTTTTCAGTGTCGAAATTCTTGGAGTTAACTGCCACCGATGACTGAACTGTGTAGATTAAAACAGAAAAACGGGTTGTTGGATGCGTGGTTTATTGAAATTAACATTAGAAGGTACTTCATATATTAATACCTGTGTGTGGATCCAAAAATAACACTTCGTCCTCTAAAACCACAATACAACAGTTAGTGATCACTAGTTGTGACCTGTCTAAAAGATTAAAACCGTAAAAGTAATTCTACAAGTTATCTCACCAGCATATCCAATAAAGTACAAGGCATGATTTGGTCTTCCTCCAATTATTCCAATGTTTTGCTTCATTTCAAATATGGCTTTGATGCCCAGCACGTAGCTAGGATTCAGGTCTGATAGACCCAGACGCAGAGGGACGACCAGCAATAGCGGTTTCCATTTTGGATCGTTCCTGGAATGATTTAGAATCCAATTAACTCGCAAAATTAAGGTAATAATAGTTCATAACTAGCTCCAATTAATTATACCTGGGTGTATTAAAGGAGTGTGGAGACAGGACGGAACCAGCTGGTTGAAAGGACAATGGAACTTGGGATGTCAAACAGACTCTTTTGATATCTGACTTGATAAGCGTCGAGTCCATGGCTATAAACATTTGGAGATCCATTGCTGTGGTTTCACTAGCCAATAACTTTTTTAATGCTTGAGCGACGGTATTTGGTCCCATCCATGAGCCAACCGATTTTCCGAGCGAGGCCCCACTCTGTGCTATTTGGTGAATAGAGAGCGGTGCCGTCCTCGTATCAGCAAACAGTGCTACAACTTGGAGATATTTAGGATCTCGGGTATGGGTAACCCAATGCCAATCCGGACCTAAAAGGTCAAATTATAAATGACTTTGAAAACTATTGTATTACGAAGCGGAGAAACAGTACCTAAATGCCGCAGTAACAGAGCTTTTGCAATCACCATTTGCCCAGCCCGAATCATACATCCCCAGCCACGGTCAGATGACAATGAGGTATCACCAATGCCAGGAAAGTTTTTGCGATAAGTCATCCAGAGGCATGTCGATACGCTTCTGCGAAGCTCATCAAGATCTGTAGAAAACATAGCATAGTATTACTTTGAAAAGCATTCTATTGACAATAGCATATTTCATATTCTTAATGCATTCTTGAAGAAATAATTCAATATCAATCCCAGTGTGGTGCTTAGAAAGTTTCTACTTGTGTATTAAAACTGGGATACAAAAAAGTTGAACGCAGGCAGTGCTTACTGAAATTACTGATAACAAATGACAGCAAACTGCTTGGTAAAAGTCGAGGCATTCTAATTCTAAATTGTTTTCTGTAATGCTAAAACCGCATATTAACTTTGGCCTCAACTGGTTAACATTTCATTTGTCATTCAAATATGGGACATATTACTTTCAGAATCGAATTGAGTGAACAGAACATGTGACATGACCAACCTTTACCATCTTTGTCCTTGTCTAAATTTAAAGAAAGGAACTTCTATTAGTAGTGAAAATTAATCTGGTAATAAAAAGTGTTTATTTTGCACAAACCATAATGGATGGAGTACGATCGTCCAAAGAGCCAAACTGGTGAATCACATGTAGGGAAGTCTGTATCCTGAGCTAACACCGATTCAAATACAAGATCCATTTTCCCTTGAAATTTTCGCTTAACTCGATCCAAATATTCAGTGCTGTTAAACTGGGTAACGAGTGCTCCAGTAGTATTGCTCTTCGAGATGTTTGCAAAAAATGAAGACGATTGAGCTTCAGGGCTCTTGGGGATTGCCTTACTTTTTTGCATAAGATTTTAGGGTTGTCCTCGCGCGTTGCCAAATCTATTGACTGCACTACTTTAACTTCACAGGTATATCAGGTCACTCAATTCTCTTGTAGCAATTCGAATTGCCATGCGATGATGATAAATGCACCAAAGATGATCAAGAGCCTATCACATCGTCGGGCACGCGGTGTCAATTACTGTCATTACTTTTCCGTTTTCATCTGCTGAGACACACAGGATAATGTGTGGACAATCAAACTAGAAAACAAAATAATTTATTTGGTGAGCGCTTTTACAAAACAAACATCGCATTAACTCAAGTTCAGTTTGAATTGTAGTTTAGCTTAGGCAATTTTTGTTCAAAAATAGAGAATATAAAAATAGACAGATACTAAAATGTTAGTATACCTAGTTCTGTTCCATCAAAAATGTCAAAATTGAACTAAATGTCAGAATGCCATTAGTTGTTGCAATAAACTTCGCATTAGCACTGACAGGCGACAAACAAAAGGTAAAGGCAAGGATATTGTCATAGGGGATTAATTTAGATCATAGATCAGATGTACGCAATGTATGCTTGCATATCCTACGTATGCGGATTAGAATTCCCCTTTTATCCAGCGAAAGACTAACTCCAAACTCCAAAGGTTAATTCTATTTGCTCTTACTAGCTCCCTCCCTGCCCATGCCCTGCAAGAGCTAGTCATAAACAAGAAATCCAAACCAAAATTGGTTCGTTTGCCGTTCGTTGACAGCAGTGTTGTAACTGACGAATTTGACCTAATTAAGAATTTAATCTTATATGTCTGTCTATCTATCTATCATCGATCTAATTATTCTGTATTGACACACGACAATGGCGCACTAGCAAATTATTGTCATCTTGTCAATTTATCAAGAACAAGCGAAAGAAAACTAAAAATACATTTAGGTTCTACTTCTACGTACCTTTTTTCAAATGAGTGTTATTCCGATCATGTCAGACGAAGGAGGAACTAAACTAATTCGTACAAACCTGGGGATCTAGTAAAATCAATGAATTACGATGTGACGTAATGATCAAGCCACCCAAATTAACGACAATTACATCACACGAGCGACGAGCACTGAAGAAACTGTGCAAACACTCCTCGTAGTCAGTCGTAACATAAGTCTAATTTAAGAATGAATCATTTGATTTGCTGCGAAACAGGCGAATTTGAAAGCCTGGGAAATCCGAATGCACTGAAGGTTTTCCAGGCGCACCAAAATCTATGTTCAAGTCAACCCATATAACGCACGATGAATCAGATAATATTTTGCATTTACCATTTAACTGAAAGTGGCATCATTGATCAATGTAACGATTTTTGCATTAAAAAAAGTTGAAAATTCATTACTATTGGTAGTCTAGTAGGTTTACGGTCTCATAGTTAGCCAAAGTTTTGGAAATTTGGAAGATTTTTGGCAGATGCCTGAAACATGCACCTGTGTTGTGTTGTGGATAATTTAATATCAGGTTTCAGGTTGGATTTCGCGATTCGTGCTTTTTGCACACAAGGCATAGTACATAGGCACCGCATTAAGAGAGAATAATTGGAGTTCTTATCTTCTTTGTTTGCCTGCATTTTTGTACGCAACAGTATTCCTTTTGTGGTCGGTGATACTCATCCCATGCAATAATCTGAGGACTTTGCTATTGCTGGCACTGAAAGAAGAACCGTCCATCATTGCAAGAATAAGGGAAGAGGTCAACATTGTATTGGCTGACACTGACCTCAGTGTCAGCCAGTGTGTCGTGTGTTTACAGTAGTGTGTATATCCTCTTTTTATAAACTGATTCCGAAATTGAGGAAAGGTAAGAAATTCGCAGGGAGTGGTAAAATTTATATGAACCTCAAAGTGTGTCTAGTGCAGCAGTCTAGCCTAAAAATGGTGACGATGAAAGGATGAATGGTTTTGTTTGTCATTAGTTACAATAATGATAAAAATTCATTTTTCAGAATGTGGTGTTACTGCCACCATACCATGCCATGCCAAGTGAGTATTTGGTGAGCTAGGAGCAGTCGATCTAACTTACTCGGCGAAAGTACCCTTTCTCCGGGAATAAACTCATTACTTCACAATTGTTCAGGTATACAAAATTTAGCTGGTGACGACGGCCCGTGTGGCCAAATGTTCAGTAAAATGTAGTAATCAATTTAATATTTATTTCTCTAGATTAAAATTTACTGCTCGAGCCTTGAAACATTTCCGCACTCGACAAATTCGAGTTAGTGAATGACGGCGGCGTGTCGGTGTGTGCACCTTTGCGCTCGCGCTCGTCGTTCCGTATTATACGATGGCGGAAGCGATTATAAAAACTGGACAACTTAAAAAGTTGTTGGAATGTCCGATTTGCTTCGAGACGTCCAAACCTCCTATCCATTCATGCATAGTTGGACATTTGATTTGCAATGATTGTGTGTTTAAAGTGGTAAGCCATACTGTCATTCTTGAACCCTGTATTTATTTTTATATAGCAATTCAGTCCACAACTAGACCAATATAAACCCATATTCATATAAGGCATGCGCTATTAAATTTTACATGATGTATTAATGTTTAATGAGAAGCTAATTCAAGCTTGTCTTTTATTTAACTTATTAAAGAAAATGTGCCCCATTTGCCGAAGTGAGTACACCGGGACCAGAAATTTTACTGCAGAGGATCTCTGGAGGAGCCTAAATTCTGCAGGAGGTTTTCTCCAAGGGGCAAAAGCAAAATCAGAAGAAAAAGTTCAAGACAGGCGGCCTCCGCGTACTACAGACGCAAGTTATCGTGACCCTTCCATGAGTTTGAGTTCTGATTCGGAAGAGGACACATTTGGAGAAGACCCAAACGAATTTCGGTAAGCACAAAATTTCTGACCAGTTGAACAAAGTGTAATCAAATTTCATACAAAATTTAAATTCCGACTAAACATTTTACTTTTCAAAATTTCTTTAGGCCCATTAAATGTTGTCTTGCGTCGGATGAATGCAAGAACTCTATGGTGGATTTTTTCTCTTACTTTGAACATCTTCGAAACGTACACAAAGTTTTTAACTGCGATACGAATATTCACTGCAAACGGCAAGCCATCAAGGGCAATCAATATGTTAGAAGTGAGTTTTTCGTGCTCTCGATTAGACATGTTAGAATGAATGAGGGTTTGAGGGTTGCAGTGCATTAATTTTGAGAATGCCTGAAATCGAAAACTGCATATTTTGATTGGCTAATATTTTTTAAACGCTACTTACATATTTTAGAGGGATCTAGCAGACTTTTCATAATGAAGTGTTTCGATCGGGAATTCTTGATTTCTATGCATCAGGACAATGGCTTCGTTTGGGTTTGGGCATCCCTACTTGGTACATCAGATGAGGCCAGAGGTTTTCGCGCACGGATGAATATCAAACACGACGATGTTAGTCAACTCTTTATTACGTTGAACCGAAACGTTAATTATTGAAATAACGACAATTCAAAACTTCTTGGATACAAAATTCCTCGAGCAGCGAGCCGGGCGAACTCAGTTGCCCCTGCAAAATTTAGGAGTTGGCTTCGATCACAAATATCTCTCCAATAATGTTTAATTTGCACTCGTAATTGATTTGGTTACAGCTCGAAGATATAACATGGACCGCAAATATGCATGACATTAGAAAAACATGGAATGATGTGTCCACCGGTTCGGCTTATTCATTTTTGAAGGTATTTCTAATCATTATACTTGAAACTCAACTCATTACTCATATTCTGTGCATCCTTCCACAGGTAAAAACCTCTGATCTCGGAGAAAGGATTGTGAAATTTAGATGGACTATTCAAGTCGAAATTTTAAAACACTCTGCTCTCCACCCTTCAGTCTCAAGATTTGTTATTTCGGCAATTCCGTCCATACGAAATCTGTCTTCGCCNGGAGAAAGGATTGTGAAATTTAGATGGACTATTCAAGTCGAAATTTTAAAACACTCTGCTCTCCACCCTTCAGTCTCAAGATTTGTTATTTCGGCAATTCCGTCCATACGAAATCTGTCTTCGCCTCCTTCCACAAGAGCACCTAGTTCAGCTTCGGCTTCCATTTCTCCAGGCGCCACACACCAAATTCGCGGATTATCATTGCCGGTCAGGCCGATACTGCCTCGAAGTCAGAGCTTTACCACAAATCGTAGTGTAGGAGGACCTGCCCATCTCCGTCAAATGTTGATCCCACCACCTTTGCCCCCAGAGGTACCGCCTCGTACAATTACTTTCTCAACATTTGGTCCAAATGTAGCTACTCGAACTGGCGCAAATTTGCACTCTCCCGTCAATTCACTGCCTCAGAGACAATCAATTCAACCCTCGTCAGCATCCAGCGAGCGGATTCGAACACTATCGGAAGGCATTAACAGGGTCCTGGATGAAAATACTCGATCCACTTCTGTCCCATTTTCTCAGCCAACGTCATCAAACCCAGCAGGGTTTAGACATTTAAGTTGGGACTCTGGACTAACACCGCCTACTTCGCAACCAAGAAGGAATAAGGACTGCGCTATTGTCTAATCATTGGGCTAGATTTTTTAATAGATCTGCTGCTGCTCTAATGGCTAGCAACCTTGCCTTATTTGCTAAGTCTTAATTTACTGCTCTTGCGCTTGCATTTTGCAGCGATAATCATTTTAATAATATGCATTGTGTTTGACTTCAAAAAATAATAATTTAATTTGTAGTTAATTGGCAACTCTTTGCTGAGCGATATTGGAGCTCTAACGTATAAGATTTTGTGATACGGATTCAATTGAATTCAAGTTGGTTGTGATAGTTTGCATATGTTAGAAATAGTAAAGGATTCTCTAGCCTAGACTGATTTGTGTTTTATT
>JAAXYW010001957.1:0-17872 GCA_036851895.1 Orthonychiurus folsomi
CAAACTGTTAAGGTGTAATTTTGAATAAGAAATTGAATGAAAGTGCAGTTGAGCTTGAAGGTGATCAAGCTTATTATGAGAGAAACACATATCAACATGCGAGCATGATGCGCGATAAAAAAGATTTTTAATTAATTTGAACACATTTACAAAACCACATGCAAAACCGTTATCCGCTTGCCCGGAGCTTAGAGATGATTGGATGAGACATGCAGTACACCGTTTTTGCACTTGCGATATATATTAACATTGATATGGTATGAACTATAAATTTCTAGATGGCGGCTTGTATTTTCCTTAATTATATTTATCTTTAATGTCGCCAAAAAAGTGAATTCAGTTGGATTTACTTCTGTTCAAGCTGACTTGCTCGCGAAGACCAAAACGAATAAACGCAATAATTGTTTCTAGTGAGCGAACGATTTGTCCGTGCCCATGCGTGTGTTGATGTTGTGAAATTGTGTCCGCTGAGGTCAAAAGCAATTGCGAATTACCCAGAAAGCTTTGAAGCACGAATCTGACATTAAGCCTGACTGTGAGCAAATAAGTCAATGTCATTTGTTATCAAGATGAGAATTACACAAAAATGGTCAATTAAAAGTTGTATTAAATGTAGGGATAACGCAGCCAGTATGCAATAATTTCCTTAAACTTATTACGTACGCACTACCATTATTTCAGGGAGGCAATGCAGTGCTCTTACGCACATAATGTTGCATTCATGTATTGCAGAACTTGAACAAATATAATAATATCCAGCGGGCGGGCAATGAAATTTAAACGTGACTCAAAGGCAAGCACGCATATCTCCAACTGCGCTGAGTTGTTAATACGATTAAAAGTAAAACCGTAAAAGTGCACGATCAAAATCAGACGAGGGCAATGTTTGTCATTGCTCCATTTTATTTTTGTTGCAGATGTACATTGGTGATTACGAGGTCTCATCCCTGGTCGGAATGACGATGTCTACAACATGGGCTATGGGAATTCTTGTTTCTGCCATGGCTGGAATGGAAATGGTCGGAGAAACATTACATTTCCGCATCTGTGCAGCCTGGGCTTACTTTACCTCTATCGTGACCTTTTTTGTAAGTCAATGAAACAATGGGACTGGGTCTAACCTTAAGCCACCGTTTCACTCAATCTTGGATTTTTATTGTGGTTTTTGAACCAAAGTTATGACAATGACATTGAACGTAAAGCGTGGGGAGCGGAAACTTCTTGGGAATACAATTAATGCAGTCAGGAACGTGTGACATGATTTGAAAATAAGTCAGAGCCGTGACAGACAAATAAATATGAATAGAAACCTTGGGGAATTATAATTGGGGTGGCCTTTACGTGCAAAGCACAGGATCGGGTGATTGTGGTCACTCATTTTCATCTTTTTATGAATTTGTAATGGATTTCAGAGTCTCCTCTTCATTGTCCAACGTTCCTGGCGGTACTCCAATGGTCGATTGAGCAGGGTCAAATACAGTCGGACAATATTGGAAATGTGCGTTTACCTTTTGTCAACTTATCTCATGATGCAATACATTCCTATTATACATACTGGATTTGATTTTGAGGATGTGATCACTTGGGATGCGAGACACCTTCTGAAGAAAATTACTCCATCGACGCTAAAATACATGATTCAGAACCTCAACTTATCGGAAATAACGGTATTCGACCATTTCCGTTGGTTCTTTCCTGCGTCCGATAATGACCCGTAGAATCGGGATGCGCAAATGATACAAGTCAAAATATTTAAACATTTACAGCACGGCACAACCTTTTTTGTAATAAAATGCAGTGTAAAATGCTGCACAAAAAACACATTCATCCGCTGTAGTACTCCAGAAAGAATGGCATATAAGCATAAGCAAGAAGTTATCAAATTCGTCTGCTTAGTTGGAAAATAATTTTATTCACTCGAGATACGTTCTTAAAGACATTTATAATGCATAGTGCTTCAACAATTCTCATATAATTCTAAACAAAGCAAATAAAACTGAACTCAGTAAAGTGTAATACAGTTAAGACAAAAGCTAAATGCATAAAACAGAAAAAAACGGCCGTTGCAGTCACTAACTGACCTGACCACGAAATGGCGTAGAGATTAACCCCCTGCTCAAGACATTCTGTCAAAATTTGGCGAGTTCAACCTTAATCACGTTATATTGTTTTCTTGACATTTCTCTCTCCGAGAAGAGGATTTTGAGAGTCCGCCCCAGACGAGGTTGGGTCTCTTCGTCCTGTAGAGTCTCCAGCTCCATGAGCGCCTCTTGAAAGCAAAGTATCACAGTCACCGAATCGGATTGATCTAGAGTGCCCAGGTCCGTCGCCACCGCCCGCCAAATGAATACTGCTGTTGGATGAATGAGGCGAACTGCTTTGTGAGTCGTCTTTCAAATTTTCCGGTACAAACACCCAACCGGCTGACCCAGTTCTATCAGAGCTTCTTCGGTTTGGAGACACTGGCAAATTTCTCCAGAACTCATTATCAAAAATCTGTGTACGAGGAGCATGACTAGAAATAACACGAGGCTCGGAGCTGGGTCGGGGTCGAAGACTTGAGCCTGCCACGTTGGACTCCTGTTCAATGACTGGAACTGGATTTTCGATAACTGGATCCGAGTTTTCTACAATTGGGTCTGGTTCTGCAAATGGCAGTGGATCTGGAATCGGAGGCACTTCTTGATTTTCAGGGATAATCTCAAGATCAGCAGCAACTTCCTCCGGAACCTCACGCAAAAGGAATGAGAGGACTTGCATTAGGGTGGTCCAAATTAATATAAATGTAGCTTGAATTATCCTGAAATAATTCTCCCACTGTGAATTCAAGAACGGTTGATGCTCCCGATTATTTTCACAATTTCTAATGTAGTCCTCCAAGTCGTCGGTTGATGTTGAGGCATCCTTGGCAGCCGCTCGAACAATTTCAGCAGGTGGTCTCTCTATAATTTGTTGGTGATTAGCTTGTTCTCGGCGTGGTGATCCTTCCAGCTGTGGATACACTCGCTGACCTGGCTCAATGCTCAAAAAGGGTGTTCGGATTGAATAGCCAAAGAACCCAAGAGGGACGAAGATAAACAGCAATAACAACAATACTGGTTTTAACCAGAAAGGAACGGCTGAGACAACTCCCCCGAAGAATTTTCCCATTCTATCCCCAATATATTCCATTGGATGAAAAACCAGCTTTGAAAATGTATCCGAGATGGCTTCAACTGGAGATGATCCGAAAAACGGATCCACATACATTTCCTTGTGATACATTTCACATCTGTCTTGATCTGAAAACGAAAATGACTAAATTGAGCTAGACGCCGCTAAAATAATCTTACAAAAACTAAAACAAAGCACGCACGACCAATTAGATGAACTCGAATGTAATATCCGAATGTGTCCCAGTATCCCAAATTGTCAAAGTCGCAATCTTTTGGCACTGTTTGATATTGATTCAGCCGTGCTACATTGACAGCTTTTCCTTGCTACAGAAATAGGAATCAGAATTAATTTTGAATAAATCACAATAATTGTACTTTAGTCACTAAACGGCCGACGGCCAGACATTTACCTCCAACAACCCGGCAAAGTTCCATACGCAGCTCAGAATAAAGAAGACAGCAATTCCATAAGCAATAGCTTTGTATGAATCTCTGGCCATGTAGGTTTGTATCATAAGTATAATGGTTAGCATGAATACCACAAATGTTGAGAACAATATGAGCCAGAGCTGTGCAATTAAAAAAAATTCAATGAAGATAAACCACAAAGTATCCGGAAATTGGTTTGAATTACTACCTTCAGTGAGAATAGAGCTCCGATGCTAACAGTTTCTTTAAAGTAGTCGTAAAAGCCAATTGTGGGAACGGTTGATACCACGCGGAACATGTTGGATATTATATTGTCTACTCTAACGAGAAGAGTTTGACTGTTTTGTGGCCCGGACGCTATGAAATTGTTTAATGCAGTCAAATCCTCATGAGAAATCTCAGCCTGTAGATCAATTGTAATAGCCTCCTTCGGCCCAAAAATGTGAGCCTGTACGAGAGTAACATATCATATCAAGGCAATGAAGGTTTTAAATGTTTGTATATAAATTCATTTAACAAAAATACAGTGGAGCCAATTCATACATACCCTAACTTGCAATTGCCTCAAAAGCGAAGCAATCACCCTTTTCAAGTAAATCATCCCTGCTTGTCCTTCTCCGACGTTTTCCTGCGATTTATTAGAATCGACGGTTCGCCGTGTCTCTTCTAATACTTGCAGAAGTATACTATCCTCGCTCGTGTCAGTGGGAGGCACTGCATGATTAGGTTTCACCTCGGTGTGCTTACTGTTTTCGTAATATGCCATTCGCCTCACACGTTCCTCTATATGTACAAAAGAACCAAATAATCAAAACAAATTAGTATTTCAAATCAATAAATAAAAAAAAATGCTGATTTCTGTCTTCCCAATTTTGAAATCAAAATCAAGATTCCAAAATACCAGGTGAAATTGTAAACTTGCCTTCTGCATTGTGAGCCGTATCTTGAGGCCTATGCTTTTCTACATTTTGTCTGTCAACGTGATGGTATGATCCCATGTCTGTCGGATCCACATAATCAGGAATCTTAGCAGAGCAGACGAGAAAATTACTTGATGCAAATGCCAGTGTCGTGATGATCAAGAACATTCGACAGCGCTGAGAGGTCCAACTCATTTTAGAGAGCTTTGAAGCATTGAATCTGAAAACAAAAAACAAATAATGAGTGAAAACAGAGCATTTGTTAAAACTTAGCGCTGATATTGATTTTATACTAAACACGCCATGAAAGTGAGAAGGCTGAATTGAATGTTTTAGAGATAGAGAGATAATTCATTATTTTCCTTTTAAGTAATAAATTGAAAAATTGTGGACTAAGCGTATAAATATAACATGTCACTTTATGTGTGCTTTATTACGAAAGAATTTATAATATGACAATTCATAGATTTGTTCCCTAATAAATGATGCTCGTCACAATTTATGAGGAGTCTCGTAAAATCGGAGTTTTATGACATAGTGGCCGTTGCAGCAGTGGCCGGTAAATTTTAGGCTTTGAACCCATCAGAATAGAGTTCAGCTGTTCTTTTGGAATTTGGGCCACCACTTGTGCCGTCATTGAGCTTGCAGACTTATGGTCAAATTCGTTCTTATCTTTCTGCAGAGTTTTCATTATATCCAAAATCATTGTAGCCCTAGAACAATTTGAAATTAAATGTAATATATGTCACGGTACCAAATGCCAAAGGCGAGAAACAGGCAATACTAACAACCAATCCCATCTTACTTGATTGCATGTTGTACCCAAATGGATTGAAAATCACCCATTAAACTGTAAACATTTTCGTCCGAATATTTCCAGTCTATCTCAGATCCGTGATCAACGTCAAATAAGATTAATGGTATGTCCACAGCCATGGAATATTGTGGCTTCCTGCATTACAACGCGGAAAGTTACTAATGTAAGAATAGCGAAACTCCTAAATAAATTACTTAATAAAACATCGTTGAATTTTGAATTAAAATGTGAGATTTGGTAATTATCTGAGTTGATTGCTGTAATAAAATATCGTTCAATTTAGAATTACTTGGGATTAGAAGAAATATCTAAAAGTTGGCGGACAACTTCCGGCTCTTCCAGTCCTTGCCCAACTAGTATCAAGACCGCAACAATGCAACGAATCTGATGCCAAACAAAGGCTTGGCCAGTTATTCTCATTTGGCAAAGAGCGTAGCTGTCTTCAGCTTGCTCCGAATCTTGACAACGGACCAATTCAACTGCCATAATTCTTCTTACAGTAGTCTTCTCTCCAGTAGTGTCGAGTTTACAAAAATTTCTAAAATCGTGTTCTCCTATCAGAAACTTTGCCGCTGCTCGCATTTTCTGAAATACGCAATTTTAAGAATAATGACAAGGTCAGCCCTTAACATTCGGAAGTTACAGAGTTGCAGACCTCTAAATCCAAATCCACTTGTGGGAAAAAGTACTTGTATTCTCGTCTCACGCAATCAAATCTAGCGGACAAACCCCTTCGGACTGGTGACCAGGCTAAAACCCGTATCCCTTTTGGAAGTATGCTATTCAAAATCTTGCAATAGTCTAATTCTCCATCATCGTTAATTTCACCCTGTACAGCTACAGGATTTTCTGCTGCGATTATTCCAATCCCATTTGTGGTCTTACATCTTAAATCGATCGTGATGACCTGAATCAAAGTCGAACGATAAATCCTAAAACCTTTCGGCAAACGCCTACTCATGTAACTGCTCACCTGACTAAAAGCACTAACGCCTTTATCAGTTCGACCACACCGATGATAATTTGAAGTACTCTGTGCGCACATCAATTACAATTAGACAAGAAATAGAGAGGGAATTTGGCAATGCAATTCTTAAACTTTGCTAATTCTTACCCTGGACTCAATTAGTTTAGAACGAGTAAGAGCGTCAAACAAGTAGTATTCAATTGTTTCATTTGTGCCATCCTGACTAGCAAAACCCTGATAGTCCCATCCTAAATATACAATCTTGAGGGCGACATGGCGTTTCGAATGTCTAGAAGTAACAAGTTCAAAACTATACGGTGCCCATTATAATTAACCAGTCATAATTAGCCTTGAATACGATCATGTTCCAAATCAGGTACTTTAACTTGGGCTTACAACAATGTTTACTAAAGCATAATTTGTTGTCTTACTTGGAAAAATCAAACGGCCTGTCGAATTTCCCTTGCCTTTGCCTCTTGGTCAACTTCTTCGTTCCCAAATTTTCCAACTTCTCACTCGCTGACCTCTTTCCTCTTTGTTGGGCAACTTGTTCTTGTAATTTATTAATCTTTTCGATCAATTCCTCTCGTGATGCACTGGCGAGGTCAAGTTCATTGTCATTACATCTGGGTGTTGCATCCATGATTTAAACACAATTAAAATAATCTCAAAGAAGACAATTCGAATTCGACTAGACTAATTATAAAACAAGGGCCCTTCACTTAGACTGCATTTTAGCTTTCAAATGCATGCAAACTTAAACTTTTGTTTTGTATTTTATTTTGGATTCAGGACGATTCACGACTGATTTTTACTTTGGCGCCCCCCATGCCCATTGGGTTTCCTCACGAGAGACGCGAGCGGCAGGAACGAATCTCTAGTGCGTCGTGTACTTTGAGTGCAATTTTGTAAGATAAGGATACGATTTGTTTACGTTTTGGAGTGGCTGCTAAAAAATCAAGGTCATACGATGGACAGTGCCAGTGAAAGCGAGGATATGGGGGCATCTTTTTTATCATCCGCTGGGTCAGGGACAGGAGGTGATCCACAATATTTACTTGGACCTGAAGATGAAACAGAGGGTGAGCAGTAAAATTTCAGACAAAATGACAAAAGGTTTAATGTATTGGGATATCTTGCTATTTTTCATTATATTTTTTACAGAGGAAGATCGGGAGGACGACGATGGAGACAGAACTGGCGTGTTAAGAGAACAAGATCGATTTCTACCCATTGCGAACGTAGCCCGGCTCATGAAGAAATCAATTCCGAAGACTGGAAAGGTAACAAATCATTAAACACAACACACACATTTGTAAATAGGTAATAGTGTTAGTTCGGGCTTCTAAAATATGACTCGAATTTATAGATTGCGAAGGACGCTCGAGAGTGTGTTCAGGAGTGCGTGAGTGAATTTGTGAGTTTTATAACCTCTGAAGCATCCGACCGATGTCATCAAGAAAAACGGAAAACAATTAACGGAGAAGATATTTTGTTTGCTATGTCTTCGCTTGGATTTGATAATTATGTAGAGCCCCTCAAAATTTATTTACAAAAATATCGAGAGGCAATGAAAGGGGAGAAGTCTTCAGACTCTGATCCAATTATGTCATCATCTGAAGGAGTTATCGAAATAAGCGACTCGCAGTTGACCTTTCCAAATGTCACGCACATCACATGTGATAGTGACGATGTAAAATTGTAAAATAAAGCTGGGTTCATTACGCAATTGGCCGAAACTTCTTTCCGTTCCTGTGTATTGTGTGATGTATGCCGAATGCTGCGCCGGAAATATTTCTGACATTTACAGTTGCTACTAAACTCCCAAAATCATAGGAAATCAAATCACGTACTTTGGACAAGAAATGTACTATATTGATATGACTAGATGAAAACCGTTAACTACATAGACCTAGCTAGTTTTACTTATTCAATGGACTATGTTCCGTTATCAGAGTGTGTTTGAGTTATGAGTTGTAATTGTGTTCATGTTTGTGGCAACATTCATCCAACTTTACAGTATTTATTAAAGAACCGTTCTTAAAAAATTAGTTGACATTTGAATGAAGTCCTTCTATGTCTAGTGAACAAGAAGAGAAGAATTATTTCTATTCCCTTGACTTTGACCCTTTGACCCGACAGGAAGTTGCAGGCAAGAAGGAAAGCACAATCCGGGCTAAACAGGTTATAGACTAACCATAGCGCCATGTATTTGAGGCTCAGCCCGGGAAGCGGTCCCGTGTTCCATTCCATGCTTGCTTTTGTTAACGACAAGATTGGAAGCAAATCTTGGAAATTGGATCAAGAAAGTTGATCAATTCTTTTTAGAACAAGGTAAAATCAGTCGATCACCACTGTACTACTTTAGCTTATCAGGTTAAGAGCTAACATACCGTTTTAAATATTTACGCATTTCGAACCAACTTAATTTAAGGTAATAATGGAGGAGCCGCAATGGAGAGAACAACGTGGTTTGCATCTGAATACTAGCATTGGAAGAATGATGTTTCCGGGGGATGAATTTACTCTGACTCCAGCCGACGGAGTTGTCATTTTGGGACCTGGTCTGAAGTTAAAACCAATTCCCAATTCTGCAGCTGGAGGAACAAAAATCGCAAGAGTTTGCAAGCCAGGGCTCTTGTGTAAATCAAAACCTAATAATTTTTACATATCTATGGGCACTAAAAATGTAAGTAGGAGCTTTGTACAATATGAATTTAATTAAGTTCGCTTAAGTCATGCGGATGGGAATTTTTTGCTCCGAGCCGGATCCGTATAATTTCTCGGGATCGCATCGAATTTAAATTCGTTTATGATTGTTTTCCCGGACTGCTCGGATTATGAACATTGAATAAATCGAGTTTGCTTTTTTCAGTATAACCCATTCAAGGGAGAAGACGTCGTTGGCATAATTACTAAAAAGGCTGGCGAACAATACGTTGTGGACTTTGGAACCCGTGATAGAGTGACATTATCAAAGTTTGCATTTGAAGGAGCAACGAAAAAGAATAAACCAGAATTGAAGGTGAGATCTGTTGTGGTTTTTTTGAAATTAGAAATTAAGTTATTGTCCCTCACACCTACAACCTACCTAACTCAATCATGGCTGCATGTGTACTAGCTGTAATACTACTAGGCTGTATTAAATACACGTATTAAATTATCTTGATTTCTAATTTCAGATTGGGGATGTAGTTTTCGGCCGATTCTTGAACTTACCTCAAGACTTTCCATTTGAAATTACCTGTGTATCAAATTCAGGAAAGTCGGACGGTTTAGGCCCATTGGAAGGCGGCATTGTCTTTCAAATTCCAGTTCATCTTGTACAAACGTTACGAACAAAAGTCGCAGAAGGAGGTTCAGGATTACTAAATAAATTAGGAAGCAAAATCCCATTCGAAACTGCCGTGGGATCGAATGGACTGGTTTGGGCTAATACCAAGTCTGGTCTTACAAATGTTTTAATTTCATTAGCCGTACAATCTGCAGCAGATCTTCGAGTTGATGAGCATGACCATATTATTCCTACTTTCGAAAATTCTTTGAAGGCCATTAAAAACCGTTAACTTTTAATTGTGAGTATTCCGGATTGTAAATATGTACTCTGTCAGGCTAAGACAACGTTCTTGGCAATAAACTACTTTAATAACTTTTGTATTGGCAAAAGCTGCCCTTTCTCAGTTTTTTGTTTTAATTTTCCTGACCTACGGGTTACACCATCGTGCGTTAATGTTTTCTATTTTTGTCAAGGTCTTATGGCGTGATAGGACAAAAAATTGTAACAAATTAATTTGGGAATACTGCGTGCCCGCTGGTGCGGTAAAGTAGTGTGTTGTTTGCTTTAGTAATTGGATCAAACGATGTATGTGCTTTGAAGTGAGTATGTCCGGGATGTTTCGATTTCTGTGGATTCTAGAAAAAACCACGCCTGCTAATTTGTTCTTTGCTGTACAGTTAGATTCTTTGTTTACTTTATATGCATTATTCAGGCAGTACATGGAGTCCACTTAGACAAATAAATGACGATGAATTGGACTTACATGATCAGGCAGCTCGTACCATTCAGTTCCTTCATTTCATCCAAAAATGTTGCCCTTCTTTGTCTCACATGGAAAACAAATAGTTCCAAATTCCATGAAACACCCACGTCTTCTTACTTCCACGCCATTCTCCCTTGGGTTCTTCAAAGTTTATTTTGATTTTACATATTTTATTTGCATTTCACCATTCCTAATTCGATACAATCAAATAACTGATTCATTTGAGATTTTTACATCAAAACATCATCAAGCCATTTGTAGTGTAATTCATTTCTTTGTCTTATTCCAATACTTGGGGCTTTTTCGTAACATGAGGCTTGAAACACTTCGTTCGAATCCAGATAATTACTTTGAATTTGCAAATGTAATTGGGTCCCTGGCTTACTTTTTAACACTTTTTTCAATGTTGTGGCGAAATCAAGATTCTTTGCTGTCTATTTTCAAATTAGTAAGAAATAATTTCAGTCTTGAAGCAGAAGTGCCCAAAAGTCAATTTCACGAAATTAAAAAACTTATAATTCCCACAACTTTGTGTTTGATTTACTTTGGTTTGGCGATGTTCAGTGTTTTCATTGGAAATGTTGCGACGAACAAGTGGAAATTTCTAGAAATTCCAAAATCTTACTATGCTCGTGCAAATTTTGTGTACTTACTACAAGACAAAGATGAACAAGTCTCGTCAGAAAACTCCACCTTGTTGTTGAGAATATTTACTTCGTGGTTCGTTTTCATCGAGTTGTACGTTTGGACCGCCTGCCATTTCACTGATCTGTTGTTCTTCATGTCTTGTATTTTTCTTCGAATGGTCGCGAATGAATTTTGCGATGCCTTGAATAGGAAGGAGACAACTTCATGCCAGGTTGAGTTTTCTAAATCCTAATTTCTGGTTTTTTAAATTGTATGTTATGTATAATTTGGAAATTTAATATTTTGTGCTTATCTGGATTATTAGGGCCTTCACTATTACTTTACTCTTCGGAAAATTGTTCAAAACCTGAACGCAGCAGTCGGGCCAATTGCGTTTTGTGTAATAATTACAGGCTTGCCCTATCATTCATCAAACGTTGAATTAGTTTTCAGTCAAGTGGACGTTACAAGGAGGCTTCGTGTTTTATTTGCTTGGGTTATTTTTGTTTCTTCGTTGGTGACTGCAGCATCTGCTAACTTAAAAGTATGTTTCACCTATACATTTTTTCTTTGGCTTTCACTGGGAAATTATTTTCCAGTTGGATGAAATGAAGGAGTGGCTGCTAAGGGATGGAAACGCAAATTCAATTTCCCAGTCTACACTTGCCATTGTTACCAATGAATTGAGCCACACAGGAATTAAAGGATGGGGTTTCTTCACAATCAATTATGGCTTTCTTGGAACGGTAATATTATTAATTCAAGATTTTGCATTCAAATAAAAGCCCGTTATATTTTCTGTCTTCACTTCACAGATTTTAAGCGTTGTCCTTACGTACGCAATACTCATTGTTCAACTCCACTCAACTGGAAACCCTGGCTTAATTTCCAACACAAACATTCAACCTCCAAAATAAAATTAAGAAATGATTCGATCCGGGCTACTGGTTTTGTGAACTGCAGTCACGGTTTAACATTATTGAGCACTGAATTATAACATTCACGCCCTGAGTAAAACATCACTTTTAACCCAGTCGAACCCAAGCGGTTGTAGAAGTCTTTTAATTTGTGTAGTAACTAAATTGCATTAAAATTAAAACGATCCACGGATAGATAAAGGCTGGATTCTTCTAAACGCTGAATAATAGTCTTGTTCGTCTGGGCGTAATCAATTACAAGTAGCAATTGTTTTAAAACTAAACGCTTTATTTTAATTCTAACAAAACTAACGTCAAAACAGACAGGCAGAATTCCGGATTCATTGAGAATGTGCCCGTTTCAATTCCGCTTGATTACCCTTATCAGCACACATCATCACCTTGTTGCAGTACTATTGGGATCCGCTAATTGGGAGTCAGTTACGTTTAAAACTGATTGAGCTCCATAAGCACGGAGATGGTAAAAGAAATACTCGAGTAGAACCATCATTTTGGGATTCATTTCATGAAAAGCTATCGGAGTATCCGAGCAACAATTCCATCCCTAATTTATAGAAATCATGTTTTAATTTAATTCTTTAACTCAATTATTAAATGAAATGCAAAAATATTAACCGTTTCAAATGGTTTGTAGGAATATGATGACCAATATTTTGCTTGATGAATGCGATTGGATTTAGTTAAAGACATGTGTGTATGAAGAGGTAAAGGTAAAAAACGAAGACGACCGCCTGAATCTCTTGTATCCATTTGCTTGACGCCAACCGATTTCAAGCATACTCCTAATTTATGAATCTATTAATTTAATAAACTTGAACCAGACTGATATATTGTATTCAATGAGGACTTGCCCATCGCAATTTCATCATAGCCCCAAGTGCCTGAGTCGCAATCTGGATTAGGACGAGAAATTCCATCTCGGACATACAGAGCTACAGATTCCTTGCTCAGGACGTATCCTGGAAATCTACTCAAATACAGCCTACCATCATTCCTCATTAAATGCCCGAAAGCTGTTGGAGCCATGTGGTCAAACTCCGCTAGGAAATGCTGCAAGCCTGCCATCCAAATATAAGAATCGTCCTCAGCAGCAAGGAACCAGTCAGCATCTTCCATATGATTTTTGTAGATGTACCGCCAAGCTGCTTGAGATTTCTTTTGCAAATTCCATGAGCTCTCAACAACATCCAGGAGAACAGTAGATAATTTAGCGTCTGACTTGTTTAAAAAATTTAGTGTTTAAAAAATCAAACATGTGCATAGCATTTTGGTAATAATGCGCAATTTTACCTTCTTGAGTGCTCATATATAGAATTTTAGTGCAATGTTTTCCCCAAGTTTTTTTGATGAAAAGACATCTCTTCGCGTGATTATCAGGTTTCGTAAGAACCCAACAAAGGATTCTCACATTATTTTGAGTCGCATTTTCTATTTTCACAGTGATGTTTGATCCTGTTTATTGATTTATTTAGTTTGTTTAATGTACTACTTCTCATAACTGAATAAGGCGGTACCATTATTGCTAGGGGCTGTATAATGTTCTCGGCTAAGCTTGTCATGATTTAAGACCCTGAAACAGCGAATTAAGATGAACCAAGGTTAGTTTTATGCTTCTGCGAATGTGCTTGTCCTGCACTAACATTTTGCTTACTTAAGAGGAATCGACAAATCTGAAGGAATTTCGTCTAGAAGTTCAGGTCTAATCTCGGGAAAGTCATCCACCGAATAAATGGATGTTTGGAAATAAATTAAATACCCCATCACTAATCCGAACCAGAATTGAACCCCGAATAATTTTTTAAACCTCTTCAATTTTGCTATTGGGACTGACATTTTCCTTTTGATGTGTTTATGACTCGTGTGTATCATACGCAATGCGTATCAAACATAAACAACCATCGTTTGACTTCCGATAACATTTTGTCGTTCATATGGAAATGCACTAAAATAATCTATTTTAAAAAATACGATTTGTACGATCAGCAATAAGATAACACACGATGCCTCACTAAAATCAAGTTATCAAGAGCAAGAAATGAATTTGCAAACAGAATTTAAATTAGTTGGATAGATTAAGCTTGTGAATAGGCAATACGAGTATAAGAAAAAAATCACTTCATTCATGAAGTGACTTTACAGATTGGCCAGAGTGTGCGTTTTATTCCATTAGCTCGAGATTTGAAGAATTGGACAAGGGTTTTGTTGCCTTTTGCTTATATAGTCTTCTTCAGCTTTCGCCATTTTTTTGAATGCTATAAACGAAACGAGAAAGCAATGCAAGGACATATAAAGAACTAAATTTTCACCACATTGAAACACCCATTCGCCTACCAAAAATAATTGAACTTGGCTAAATTTTTTGCTTGTGTAACCCGAGCAACTGGCTGAGAAAGTCCGGCATGAATGAATACCATTGCTGTCGCTTCGTACCAAAATAATGCAATAAAACAAGCAACCAGAAACAACTAAACTTAGAATTGATAAAGTGAGTGAAGATCCCCGCAAATTGAATCCAAGAATAAAACCGAGTATGGCCGAGCAAGTAAAAAAATCATTGGAAATCTTTCCAGCAACTAAAAGTGAGGCTCGACCGGAGGCTGAAAATATTGTGAGTGATGCGGTCAATGATGCTGTACGGGAAGCTGATGGACTTGGTTTTGTACCCAACTCAAAGAAAACACTTACAAATACTACAAGCAAACAGTCATCATCACTAAAACCAAGTGACGCACTTTTATACCCGGAAGGGGAAAGGCCTGTTAAGAAACAACCACCACGTCGACCTTCAGAATCTCTGAAAACTCCTCAAGCAAAAGATGAATTTCATACACCACCTGAGGCTGAAACCCCTCTTTTAACTCCAGGCCTGGGAAAGAGTTCAACAAGTAAAACCATAACCCTATTTCAACGCCCAAAGCAAAATCAAGAGAAACCAGATTCTGATTCCAAAGAATGGCACAAAACACAAGTCGAAGAAGTTACAGGGAAACCCAGCCTCCCGCCGAATCATCATCCCGAAGATATTGAACTAGGAAGTCTGGAAAATGCAGAAGAAACTCCTTTATTAGCAAAGGATGAAAAGAAAGATGATATTGGTATGCAAGGAAGGTCCAAAGCAGATACTAGAGGTGGAGGCAAAACAACGGTATTAGACTCTTTAAGCTTTGCCTGAAATGAAGCACTACAAAATTTATTATCATGTCCAATTTCAGAGAAAACTGTTGAAATTCTTCAAGGGGAGTCAAGTGTATATGTCCTCCAAATTTTCCAATAGGGATTTCCGACATCATTTCGTATCAAAAATGTTAATGTATAAAGCTATACACATGTTGTGTGGTTATCTTGGGGCGATGCTTTTTCAGATGACTTGGTGTGTACGATGATGGTTACATATTTTTTTATAGACATTGATGACTCAAATGGGCATCTCACATATTTTCGTTATTGATTCAGGACCTGGGAAAGAGAAATTAACAATCTGGGCCCACCGGATTTAGTACGGATCGTTGGGGGCCATTTGTGGGTTGCGTACATTGTTCTGTAAGTCTGTATAAGATTCAAATTGTCAAACTGACAGGTAATTAGTTATTTTTGGGGTCCGTCTATTATTTAGTGTCGCTTATTTGGGCCTCGCATTAGCGGTCCGAGTGTTTGGCATTGGGCGTAAAATGCCATTTACAATGTTCATCTACATTGCATTTGTAAGTTTTTTTCAAATCTATATTATATTATTTTAATTGAAAAAAAATAAAATCAACTATACAATTAGGTAGCAATGTTCACGTTCAAATGCTATGCTATTTGCGTTCCATTTGGCCAACTCGTGGCAGCAATAGTTACAACGTTGACAATCACATTGTGCCTCTCTTATTGTGTATTTTCAATTCTCTTCACATTGAACAAATGGCCAGACAGAGTAAGAAATAATTTTTGTCTTATGGCACGTTAAATGCTGGTGTCTAACAAAATGGTTTATTAAACAGATAGACTTAATGAGTAATCGAATTTACGCAATTGTTCCTCTTGTCGTCATTTGCACAAGTCCCCTCGGGTGGCTGCTAAATTATCTAGAACTTAAAATCACGGATTCCACATTCCAAAAAGAAATTGGCTTTTTCGGAAGTTTTCTGGAAGACTACTTGCCAAGTGCAATCTCAGCTTATGTTGTACTTTTGGTAAGTAAAATAATGTAAAAAAAAAACAGCAACCGCTTAAACTAACTTAATCAGTGTTTCGTTACTTATTAGTGGGAAGTGTATAGAATGAAGCGAATTCTGGAAGGGTCACTCATATCTTTACCAACTGATGATGAATATCTTTATGCCTCATTTTTTATATAAGAAACTCTAAAACTTATGAATCAACACGTTGTAGATGCATTATAATAAATAAAATCTCTTCACGGAGCAGCGGCCCCAACTCTAAAAATACAGTTAGAAAATAAACCTTCGATTAAAGTTCTAAACTCTCCTGGACGAGATAAAATGTAATTGGTTTGGTTTATTTTGGCTTATCTAAAATCATTTACTTTCAGAAACCTAGGGTGACGCACAGATTCAAAATATTTACGTTAGTACAGTTTGCCTTCGCAAAAACGTGAAGAAAAGACTAGAGTTGAACGCTCGCACAAATTGTAACCTCGTGTAAAAAAAAATTCGCGCTTTAGTATCAAATTTACTGAAAAAATGCCAGCTCTTCTTCCATTAGCCGTAGCCCCAAATAGTGAAGTTAATGAAATTAACGGGAATGATACGACCGCTCTACGACAAAGCGAATCCTTCCCTGATAAACCACTAATAAAAGAAGCAAATGACAATACAATTAATTCCAATACGGAAGAGCCGGCTGTAATTCTTAAACAAGCCATTGAAGATGACGCGAAAATAAGGAACAACGAGTCCCTTGAATCAATGGCAGTTGCATGCTGCTCTAATTCATTGGCCCCTCCGGTAACAAAATCGATTATCTCCAAATTTAGTTGAGACTAGGGTCGATTGATGTGAGTTAATATTTTAGAGTCCAGTAAGAGCCGATTCGGTAGTGGACATTTTGTCCGCTTTCGAAGAAGATGCGGTTGAGAATGTTAGCCCCGATCCACCTGAAAATAGCTGGGTTTCATGGACGCCCAAAACAAGAGATTATTGGGCCATGCAATACTCGGGCACTGATATTGAAAATAATTTTGAAGAACGCGACACGCAAGTATGCCTCCTGGAACCAAATCGTGGGACTCATCTTGATCTTGGACTTTTGAAAAAGGACCTGCCTCCGGATGGTGATCACTCTTCAATTCAAAAGTCCCTACCACCCAAGTGGGCAAGGCAATAGTGAAGAACGAAGGCCTCAAAGACCAACTCAAAGATTTCTGTATTATGGGCCATTCGTGGTATTTAATTGTTAAAATTATTATCACATTGGTCTTACAAATATATATTTCCTATAAAAATATCAGAACTGCAATGCGGAGCCACACTTCGTTGGAATTCACTTCCAATCTCCAAAATTTCTCTCCAGATTCTTCGGGAAAGTATTCTTCGTTAAAGCTGTGCAAATGATATTCGTAACACTACTGGTCCTCGCTTATCCTTACTGCCTTCCCCAATTGGATTTTATTCAATCACAACCAAGTGCGAGTGGCTACATTTGCCTGTAAAGTCCCCTGTGTGAAAAAATCTATTTGTTCCTTGAACTCTAACAGTAAAATTTCATCCATATTTTGGCACAGATTGATTTTTATGGTTGGCTACTGCGGTATTCGATGTTTGCCATTTGGGAGAGATAACTCAGGAGGAATCCTTGCTTTATTCATATGCGTAAGTTGTGTAATGTAATGCAACCCAAAACTAATTTCAAATTAAATACAAAAATATTGTCTCCCGATTGTAGACCATTTGCTCCGCTGTTATCTGCATTGCAATCTATTACAATGGAGAACCCCATGTCGTTCTGGCCGTTCTTCTCATTCTATTCCTCACATAC